>JAGFPH010002331.1:11784-40542 GCA_018207615.1 Philaenus spumarius | reverse complement strand
ATTGGGATTGTCTTCAATACACAATGCATTGCGTGCTTCGCACGCCAAACCTCGTATTAGGGGTATTTTCAACACACAAAGCATTGCGTGCTTCGCACGCCAGCTCCACGGTAGAATCCACCACATTTTCTTTGAACCGGGTACTTCTATGGTATTTCACGTTTTGATCGATTTTGGGGGAACCAAGCGAGCTATAAGGTCGCGTAAAAAAACAAAATGTGCAGGATAACATCTTACATTTATATGTTTAGAAAAAACTCTAAAAAAAATTCATTCTCTTAGTAAAAATCTCAAAAAATAGTTACTTCCGGTCAAAAAACTTACTTCCGGTTGTTGGATTTTTTTGGCTAACGAACTCGTCCGAGCCACTTACACAACCAACACGTGTATCAAATTTGGACCAAATCGGACTTAAAATGCGACCGCTAGAGTGCGAACACATATATACATATATATATATATACATATATATATATGAATTTTAATGACACCCCAAAACGTGTTCTGGGGACCATGATCGGTGCTCATTTGCTACTCCCGACCTTGGGTCTCACCATAAGGGCCACTGCAATAGCTCATTTTTCCTATGGAAATTCGCTAATAATTGTATAATATACTGACAGTAGCAAAGGTGAAAGAATCCGACTCCTGACATACTTTAGTTCCCTAGAAGGCAGGTAAGAGTTGATCATGTGATATTGAGGAGGCTGAGTGTGAATCTGTTGGTTTGCAGTCCACCTAGGAATGTAGCGCTACAGAGCAAGTAATCTTGACGATTAAATACACCATGAAAACAAGATAAAAAAAGTGATGTGAAATTTAATAACACAAAATAATAAAGTTTACAACTTAAATACACATTTAACAGTGACAATATGTAAGATGAGTTATGTGCTACTTAATAAACTAATAACAATCAAGCATTGAATTTAATAAAATCACATTTTGAAATAAAAATGTATTTATTGTTTGGAAATAAAGTTATTTAGAACACATTAATATTTAAAATCCTTTACTATACAGAAACTATAATGATACAGTTTAACACGTTTGCTACCGAGCGTTGCATATATGCGTCACATTGTTTTTCGCCACAGACTATCGTGAAACTGGATTACACACAGACTGGGGACAAACCGTTGACATTCGCCGCAAACCACGAGTATGATTTTGTTCAAATGAGTTAAGATACTATTCAATAACCTAAAAGGTATGTCAAGCAATACCTATTGGGTTTTTTTCCACTATTTCAGCTTTTTTCAAGTCATCGCATATTATATACAACATTCAGTCCGTGACAAGAAACATAGTTTTTTTGTTAGACTCTGAAGCAAATTTACTAAAACAAAGTGTTTTGACCAAAGTTGCACAACCAATAAAAATTAAGACTGAAATACAAAGGCGGAAAATCAGAATTCCCAGGAATTGTTACGTGAGAAAAGGGGCAGAAAGATTCCTGAGAACTTCAAGTCTTCGCATTCCCACAAAACAAAAAGGCAGGAAAACAACCAAGGGTAATTTTCATGAGAACTTAACATCTTCACGTTCCCACATTAAAAAACGTCAAAGTTACAGACTAAGCACAGCACATGAGCGGCAGACCTTCTTACATACTGATACCAATAAATCAAGTCTTTAACCCTAGAACAGGCACGGTTAAAGCTAAAATTGGCCAGCCCGTTTTTAGCGTTTTGCAAGCATATTTTTAAAAATTTGCCAAAAATAGTAAATGAACCCCAATCCAAAAGTGTTCAATAGCTTTTTTGTAGAAGAACCTTCAAAGAATTCAAATATGCCACTAAAAATTAGTTTATTTTGAAATTGTAAAAGTTATTAGCTCAAGAAACAAAAAATGTTCAGTAACGAAAGGAAAAAGTTCAACTTTAGGCCTACATAACAATTAGTAAACATTTTTTGTATTTTTTTCGTAAGCGTAAAAAAGTTTTGTAATTTAGTTCTAAATATAACTGTATAAAAACATTTATCAATTTCAAATTTTTTATTTTGAAAAAAAAACAGTTTTTATGTTTCAAGTACACTACTAAACTGGTAACAAACCTAGGCCTAGATTGTAACGTCATTTACTAATATATGCTTTGACCAAAAATGAAATATTATTATAACAAAGTGTAGAGGATAAATCAAAGAAAAGAACGGTATAATTGTCTTTCCTTAGTTCACAAAAGTGTTTGAGTTACATTTATTTGAATAACAAAATGACATCGATCTAATGTCATTTTGCCGTCGCTAAAGGTCGGGCGATAAGCGTGCATTGTATAACGTGGGAACAAGACAGAGCGGACGGTCACACCAGAACGCTCTAAATATAAACTTTGCACAGCTGTCTAGACAAATAAAAAACTGGTTATTTCTAGTTTTATTCCCACCGTTGGAAAGATCAAACTGTTATCTACAAAATGGTGTAAAGCAATCTGCCAAAACATAGGGCGTTGCCTTCAAAATAATCGTTGACAAATGGCCTGTTTATTGGTTGAGAGACTGTCCAATCGAAGGGTTTACAGTACCTCTTCAATAAAATTATTATTTTACAGTTACATCTGATTGGAAGACACCAACAGAAAGATAAAATCATGACGAATCCAATGGTGTCGTTATAATTGCCAAATAAATATTAGTGTAGGCTGTCTTTAACGCCTTAGAAGTGGGAAATAAGAGTACAATTGTATGTAGATTCACGCACGAAAAGAGCTGTAGGCCGATGTGCATATTTTAAAACGATGATTACGTATGTAAATATACGTTTTACGAAAAAGTTGTAAATACAAAAATTAAAGTTTAATTCATTTCCTTTCCAATGGTGCCAGTTTTATTACGATTGGATAATTTTAAGTGGGAAATTAGCGATTATGCAAATATATGCAAATTTTTGCAAATGTGTGAAGTTGTTGCGTTCTGCGCCTGAGAGAAGGCCATGCATGGCCTTCTGCCAGTTCCAGGGTTAAAATATACTAGTACAGTACTCCCTCTATAATCCAGCACTTCACTTCTCCGGCCCTGCCAGTAATCCGGCATTTTTTATACAGGTAGCTGGCAAGTGGAATCGACTGCTTGGGGCGATGTATCGCGTGAAAACGTAGTCTTTACACCCACCATAAATCACGTGTTTCTGATTCACCCTTACTCAGCACCCAGTACTAAAATAAGTTTTGCGCATGACTGTAGCAGCCTATGCGTAAAACTCAAGAGCCAATAACGGTTTATCCAACGTACGTGTCTTGTCTACTTTCACTGTTTTATACCAATCTATTCCGTGTATGTAGTACGCGCTCACTGACGTACAATATTTCACCTGTGTAGTTTTGTGAGTATAAAATGTTTGTACAGTGTAAACGTGAACATAAAACATTATCACTTGTGGATAAAAATAAGATTTTGAAACGATTCAAAAAGATGAAACGTTAGTCTCACTAAAGAATATGGAATTGGTCATGCTACAATTCACGACATAAGGAAGAATAGTGACAAAATAAAGACCTTTTTTCAAAGAAATGAAAATGTGAAAAGTGCGCGGCAAACACATCCATTCTTGATATCGATAAAAGTGACTTAAATCAGCCGCGAGACGTGGTTAACAATCAGCTCGTTGATACAGCTGATAATGTTTTAACAACAGATGGCGTCAGCAAGCGGCTAACTGATAACGAAGACGAAAATAACCAGTTTTTGACAGACTATGAGATTTTAGAGGCTGTGAAGAGGAGAGTGGAGAAGGACAAGTGACGCCAGCTGTTCAACCAATACCTTATGACGCACCTATTGCTTCCTTTGCTACATCTATTACCCGTGCAGAAGAAAAAGGTGTCTGCGCGAATGACATTCTAGTATTGAAGCGTCTTCAAGATCGCATGTTCAAAATGTCATTTAAAGTAAAAAAATAGACGAAATTATACAATTATTTTATGCCTTCCACTTCAATGGAATAATGCAAACTATAGATTGACGCGAATGTATTCAGTATTGGAGGGTTTTTTTTAAGTTATTGTACTTTTAATATATGGTAGAACACTTAAATTGCGTGGCCTAATGATTCAGTACTACAGTTATACAATAAAATTTAACTTCTGCAGTTTAAATGCGTTATTGTTAGTGATTTCCAGTAATCCGGCAGTGCTCTGGTACGATATCTGCCGGATTACCGAGAGACCACTGTACTTCAAAATTAGCAGTTAAATAATAAAATAAAACTCTGCCACAAATATGCGACGTCGGTCTATTTTATATTTTCGGCAGCAGTCTGTGCATAAAAACCGGCCGTCTCATATATGCGACGCTAGTCTATGCGTAAGGAAAATTTTTAGCATGGTGGTAACGTGTTAAATGTTATTACAACAACAACAAAAAAACAGTATAGATCATATAAAATAAAATTTGGCTGTTTTAAACACATATATCTGTACTTTACAATAAATCTATAAAATTACACTTCACGTGTCTTTTGATCCACCAGCAAAACATACACAGAGTACAGAAGATTATGTTTCACGTATTAACTTTCTGCATCAGTACCCTCATCTTCACTAGTATCTTCCTGTTCGGTGGTATCTTCATCTTCAGACTTTATTCTTCTTTTACTAACCGGCCTCGGTGTGGGTTCGACGCCGTGTTCCTCTTCCATATGTTGAATAAGAAGATGATTACGTCGAAATACAGCAGGACACTCCATACATTGAAAACCTTTCCCACCAGTCTCGTGTAATATTGCGTGTCTTCTGCTGCAGCTTAGTGATGCGAAACGCAATGGACAATAGGGACATTTAAATGGTGATGTATGCCGCTGCGTGTGTCCGCATAACGCAGCCTAAAATCACAGAACAAAATATAAAAACTGTACAAGCATTCTAATATTTACTAAAAGGAATTTTCTGAACGAGTAACAATGGAACTATAAATACATAATCACACAGTATTTCTGTTTAAAAAATACTAAATTTTGATGTAGCTAAACTTGTAGAAAGTAATTGTCCACCCTATTTATTTTAAAAATGTATTATTAGTAAATATTAGCAATTAAACCATATCACCGAAAAGTATTTAATCAAATGTGGAGCAGCGTCTTAAATTATCCTGTATCCAGGGGTAGTAGATAGAATTTGGACTGATAAATAAATGTTAAAACAAGAGCGAGATCATCTAGGTTAGTGGGGATATGCGTTGTACCTAGGTTTAGAAGATTCATTGCGTTTCAGTCACTCTATAGGACTCAGGGCGAGACAGTGACATTGTTGTTTATCTTTGAAACTATGATTAAGTCTACAAAACTTATAAATTAACAAAAGTTTTGTCAAAAAAATAAGTATTTAGAAGAACTTCTGGACAACCAATGATTATAATGTGGAACTTCCTAAGTAAATAAAGATTGAATATTTTTAGATTTTAAGTAAAATATATTTATTGTTTATTGTAATTCTTGTTAATATAATATTTTGTATTATGAATGGAATCAATAAATAATTCTATAATTTATTGTAAATTATAAAATAAGGTACTAAACTGATTGCCTTTTTATATTTTACGTTCCTTTTGTTACAATACAAAAGGAAACAAGATTTAGATAGAAAAATATTACAACAAACAATACAATAAAATTATTGATGAAATTATAATACGGGGCGTTTCAAGAAGTACTTTACAACTTTGAAAAATCATATTAATTTATTCAGAGAACCTACAGAGGCGATTGTAGTGTCAATTTGTAGGGAAACACATCAAGTTTTGACTCGCGTAGTTCGCTAGTGCCG
Source organism: Philaenus spumarius (assembly GCA_018207615.1). Taxonomy (NCBI): domain Eukaryota; kingdom Metazoa; phylum Arthropoda; class Insecta; order Hemiptera; family Aphrophoridae; genus Philaenus; species Philaenus spumarius. Next base: position 34,783 of record JAGFPH010002331.1, on the reverse strand, counting down.
AATCCCACCGTCACGAGCGCTAGCGGCAGTTGCGTCAAAGATGGCTGCCTTCACTGGACCCGAGCGTGCTTACCGTGTGTTTTGGTTCGAAGAATCAAAGTCGGTGACAACAGTTCAGCGTAATTTCCGTACCAAGTACGCTACAGATCCTCCTAGTAGGCCTACAATTTATGAGTGGCATAAGTGTTTTGTAGAAACAGGGTGTTCGGTAAGACATGAGAAATCACCAGGTCGTCCGAGTACATCTTACAAAGTCGTTGAGCAAGTGAGACAAAGTTTTGTCAACAGCCCAACGAAATCGATCCGGCGTGCATCTCCCAAGCTGCAAGTCCCACATACGACTGTTTGGCGAGTGTTGAAAAAACGTTTGCATTTACCGTACAAATTTACTATTTTACAAGCAATAAAAGACAATGATAAGATTGTCCTTAAGAACTTCTGTGCGGATGTGTTAAAGAAAGAACATTTCTTGGACATAATCTTTCCTGACTAATCGACTTTTCACTTAAGTGGCACGGTTAACGCACCTAACTGTAGAATTTGGGGCAGTGAAAATCCACATCAATTGCAACATGTTCGTGATAGCCCTAAACTTAACTGTTTGTTTTTGTGCATTGAGCAAGAACAAAATTTACAGCCCCTTTTTTTCCAAGAGAGAACCATCAACGGTATAGTGTATTACCTGGTCATGTTATCACAAATTTGGATACCACAGATCAATGAGGATGACGAAGAACGCAATTTTTATTTCATGCAAGATGGCTCACCACCTGACTGATGTCCACAAGATTTTTTGAATGACCGCTTTCCAGGTCAATGGATTGGCCGTAATGCGCCAATTGCATGGCTCCCAGACCAGTCGCAGCTAGATTTTTTCTTATGAGGATTCACCAAGGATATCGCCTATGTACCTTCTTTGCCGGCTTCTCTAACTGAACTTAAAGCGAAAATTTATGCCGCCTCTGAGCAAGTTACTCCTGCAATGCTACAGCGAGTTTAGGAGGAAATTAACTACCGATGGGATGTGTGCAGGATCGCCAACAGAAGCCACATAGAGCATCTTTAGTTTAAGGTAAAGAAACTTGATGTGTTTCCCTACAAATTGACACTACAATCACCTCGGTAGGTTCTCTGAATAAATTAATATGATTTTTCAAAGTTGTAAAGTACTTTTTGAAACACCTTGTACTTAAGATGAGACAAAAATTAAAGAAAAAAATATTTGTAAATCCTAATTACTTAAGATAAACAAAAACAACAATAAATGACAAGAAATTAAATAATGCACCCGTCCATAGGTCTGCCTGTTTTGAGGCTATGTATTTCAAGATATATAAATAAAAGAAAATCATCGGGAGCAGTTAAATTAATAATAAATTAAAAGTAAGTTAAAAACTAATTACAAATTTTATAAATACAGTATAAGAAATAGTTTAGAAGTCCTGTGTCAATCGAAGACTTGCATTTATAACATAAATATATACAAGGGCGTACCCAAATGTAACAGGAATGCACTGCCGTGGGCGGGAGTTGTGTAGTACACATTCCTGCCGCTAGGCATGTATAATGCAGCTCATCGCCAGCTCAGTGAGAACAGTGTTGTCGACCCGGCTTGTTCTGTTTGTAATCATAGTTTTCACTGGTGCTGTTTTGTTCTCTTTTTGTTTTTTATGATGGCGAGTTAAAGGCCGGCCGCACACTTATCCAGCAAAGCTGCTTTAAGCAAAAACGTTTTAGCTCGAAGCAATTTTTTGTTTTTGTTTTTACTGAAAACAATTCAGAACTGAAATTATAGCTTTGAGGTTATGTTTACAACTTTATAAATATAAGCCTTCTAATATTAATAACTTCTAAATCATTTGATATAACAATATGAAATAAAAAGCAATTAATTTAAAGATAGTATTTTTATCTTTCTTTAAATATATAATAACATAAACTATTGAAATAAAAATGTTTAACAAAAAATAGGCCTACAGTTTTATAATCCTTATTATTGTACGCATTTACTGGTTAAAAATCCCCGTCAGCATAGTTAGATAGGAATAGATAAATAGGCCTTAATGTTGCTTTTAAATAGTATGTTTTTTAAATTATGTATTTCTGATGTGTATCTAATTAACCTGTGATTTTTCATGGGGGCTTACTAGTGTTTATAAATAACTGTTAGATAAATTTAGATTTAATATTAATGATATTAATGATACAAATGATACGCGCATGCGCAACACCAAATGTTTCGCCTTCGAGCAATGGTCGTTCTTTGTGAGATGAGCACTGCCAGTTCTGCTCAAACGTGCTGGATTATGCTTCAAAGCGTTTTTGCTTCTTGCTCGATCACGCTTAAATGTGTTTAAACGTGCTGTACAGTGTTTTTCGTTTTGCTCCATCGTGCTCAAACGTGCTGTACAGCGTTTTGTATTTATGCTAGATAAGTGTGCGGTATCCCTATCTTACACATAGGAAGTAAATGTTCGAGCAAGTTTAAACAAAAACGTTTTTGCTTAAAGCAGTTTTGCTGGATAAGTATGCGGCCGTCCTAAGTGAACACCTTGTGGCTGTGAAATTTTGCTTCCTGTGTGTGCAGGTGAATTGTCGTGGTGGAAAAACCAGTCCCCTCTCTGCCACAAAACGGGTCTTTTTGTTAAAAAGCTTGATTAATGTTCTGATCTGGTTGAACAAACTCTGTATGAACTACTCCCTTCACACTAAAAAACAAAAGATCATTGTCATTGTCGACATTTTTTAGGACAGGGTGACAATGACATCTTCCATTCACTTGATGTTGCTTTGTTTCGAGGTCGTAAAACAATAGCACAACACTTATCACCAGTAATAACCTTCAACAGGAAACCTGGATCAGTTTCAAGCCATACTTTTAAAGCACTACATGTTTTAACTCGACTTTCTTCTTTTTGACTGTCAGTCAGAACAAGAGGTAAAAACTTGGCAGCGACCCTTTTCATTTCCAAATCTCCGGTTAAAATTCGCTGAACCGAACTCCGAGATATCCCACTAATCTCTGACAATTGAACAATGGCCTGCGAGTCTCGAATTTTCTAAACATTTTCATCTATTCGGACGAGGTTTGTCCCCAATCGACATGTCACCATTTTTAAACCGAGCAAACCAATCTTACACTTGAGTTTTTCCCGCAGCATCATCTTTGTAAGCTACTTTCACAGTGTAAAACAGTGTCAGTGGCATTTTTTTATCGAGCAGGAAGCAACATTTCACAGGTGCACGTTGTTTACTTAAACTCGCCATTGTAAAAAACGAAAAGAGAACAAAAAAGCACCAGTGAAAACTATTACTACAGACGAACAAAACAAGCCTGGTCGACGACACCGGTTTCACTGAACTAGCGACGAACTGCACTATACACGCCTAGCGGTAGGAATGCGTACTACACAACTCCCGCCCACGGCAGCGCAATTCCAGTTACTTTTGTGCATCCCCTCGTACTAGTTCAATTTCACAAACACTCACACACCATAATATATCCATACACACTCTCTTTCCATTCACATAACCTAACTATAAGTTTAACATATTAAAAAAGAAAATCACAAAACTATTAAAAAAAAACTTGCATACCCTTACCACACTCTTACACTCAATTTCCATGCGTCCATAAATTATAATAATAACAATGTACTCCATCCTGCAACAGACCATCAACGCCATCCATTCCCAAAACCTAGCTTTTTAAATTAAATATTTATTTAGGTGTGTGCAGGCTTTAATATTTTATGGAATAGATAGTCAATTTTGCTCTGGGAAAGAAAATTTTTGTTGTTGTGTCTAAACAAATATTCAGTTCTATACAGCTGAGCTGAAAAACGTTCGTGCCTAATATAAAAACTTTTCATAATGTAAAGATCTAAGAGGTAGTATAGATAGCTGTTGAAATAACGGCAGTGATGAAACCTTCCTCTTTTCATGCATGATCAGTCAGTTGTTTTATCTATCATCATGTCTTATGAAGTTTTAATTTGATTCAAGATTTTGATCGAAATAGTATCTGAACAGGCGATTCGAACTAAACAGACATAGATGAGTAAACAACAGTGAAACTATTTGATGAAATGTCTGAAGCACAAAACAGCACAACTATTGCTTTCAAAGTTATTGTAATTTAAATATAAATTCCATTTTAGATCACGGATTAGTGAATTAATACACGAAATGTGACTCCACGCATCTCTTGAACGACCAGCTCTCGTTCTAGTCGAATGTGTTGTACGACACGCTTATTGAGAGACCTATTAGACTAAGCTGACAGAGGTAAGACGTAGGAACATAGTTATCGCCTGACCAACCAGACATGCACGTCTTAGAGTGTATCTGCATCATATTGAGCCATATTATTCTCTTTACGACCTCCACATGGAGTGAAACTTATTTGTTATGTTTGTGTAGTAATGTTTCTATTTTTCTGATAATGTTCGAATTGACCGAAATTGTGATTGATTAATAAGGTAAGATTAACCTAATTTAAAGTTTTATTAGTTGGCGTAATGTACAAGTATATATAAATTAAAACAGGTAGTATAAAGGCATGAATTACTGATTTTATGTACTAATTATAATTTTACTACACTAAGTAACAAAATTAAAAATGATGCAATGCCATTTATTTGATTTACCTGAGATTTGAACGCTATTCCACAGTCTGTACACTTGAATGGCCTTTCTTCGTCATGTATTCGACGATGAGTTCGAAGAGCACTTTTAAGATTGAATTCTTTGTTGCATATCTCACATTTAAAATCTCTTTTCTGAGCGTGTCTCTTCATGTGAAGAGCCCTACTATAAGATCTGCGAAAACATTTGCCACACTCTTTGCAAATAAAAGGCTTTTCTTTGGTGTGATTTCGTTCGTGAACTGTCTGCAAACAAACAGTTGAAGTTTGAAAATGCAATATTTAAATATCTTAGTTAAGATTATAAACTGAATCCTTAATAACTTTTTAGATAGTATGTATATCGTATATTATAATTTTAAAGTGATCCGAAGCGTTGTATTATGTTCATTGTGGTACAGTAAGACCTCGATAATCTGGCACTCTATAATCCGGCAGACTCGATAGTTCGGCATCAATCATCTTGAAAATGTACACTTATTAAAAATAGCAGTTTTTGTAATAATTACTGAGTGATTTAAGCCCGGTCTACATGGTTTGTTAGCTCTGCATCCGTTAAAAACAGTGTGTAAAAATCTACTGCACAATAAACCTGTCCAAAACAAACATTTCAATCAAAATTTCTCCTAAAAATCGAACCGATCCAAAACAATGTGCTCTCGTCGTCCTTTAAAAACGTTAAAGGGACTGTTTAACACTTTCGTTGCTGACAGTAATTTGTTGAACGTATTGAAGTCTTTGGAAAAAGATACATTGAATTTCTTGTAAATAGTTGTTCGATTTAAAACCGCTTTCAGGGTATCTACTAGTTCCCAGAAATAAAAATCAGTGACTTTTCAGTGACTTTTAGGGTAAAAATTAAAAAAATCGAGTTTCTATATACAAAGTCTTTATACTATAAAACTTAAAATCACTTATGTTAGTAATACACTAACTAGTGATACACGAATGCGTGATGTTTTAGTTGATTGTTTTGATTGTTCAAACATCAAACAATCGCGCATCACTACGCCGCAACTTGTCTGCTCTGCTGTTCCCTACTACGCCCATACTCCCCGAACGCTGTTCCTGTTTATGTTCATGTTTCGGTAAAAAAGACATTGAAACAACATAAAACACATAATTACTCCGCTTCATATATGCTCAAAATTATTTTAAAGGCTAGATATGTCTTATAAAAAACTTATCAGGTTATTATAGGAAAATTATTTCATCATCTGAAGCCTGGGGCTATGATCGCAATTATAACATCAGCGTGTCACTCGCACGATAGTATACGGAAAATTTTGTTTTATATTTGTTACAATCCAGCGCTCAGAGAGCTTATATTATAAATATTTTATGTACAAAATGATTTTGTTTTAGGCTTTTAGAATTTATTAGTTAGCGGCAATCTCTCTACGCAGTAATGTTACGTAGTTTCAACGTGTAATTTACTTGTTCATATACAGTACATGTGCGTTTATTTATAGTTTGTTCCCTGTCCAAACCAATAATCCTCGATGATCCGGCATATTCGATGATCCCCAAGCATGCCGGATTATCGAGGTCTTACTGTACTATAAATTTTAGTTACTGTATAATGTAATTGCCTTAAAAGTTAGTCGTCAATTTTATAATCAACCTAATATTGTGAGTCAATTTCTAAAATAATTCAACCGCACACCTGAACCGCTGACGTGAGTTGAGCGAATTTCCAAAATTAAGTTTTAAATGTTTTAAGGTTTCAACCAACTATTTGGGAAATTGATCTACTCATGAAGGCGCTAAAAACAGCTACCTGTGTGTACGAAATATAATAGTAGAATTTTCTTGCACCTAAGCCTCCAGCTTCGATTTACGCACTCTTTAGTTTGACTTACAGTGGAAAAACTCGCTTTGCCCCTCTATTTTGCGGCCTCGGGTTATGAGCTGCTTCACTTCGCTCGCAGCGTACAAACTCTCCCATTGGCTTTGGATCAGAAGATTTAAATTCACACGGATTTGAACCGTGTACTTTTATGGTATTTTACGTTTTGATCGATTTTGGGGGAACCAAGCAAACTATAAGGTCGCGTAAAATAACAAAATGTGCAGAATAACATCCTACATTTATATTTGTAGAAAAAACTCAAAAACAAATTCATTCTCGTAGGAAAAATCTCGGCTATTTATATATGATTTTTAATGACACCCCAAAACGTGATCTGGGGACCATGATCGGTGCTCATTTGCTACTCCCGACCTTGGGTCTTACCATAAGGGCCACTGCAATAGCACATTTTTCCTATGGAAATTCGCTAATAAAGCCTGAACTGTTATGACGTTATAGTTTGATTATTGTAGCTCGTGCATCACTGAAGATGGCGACTTTGTCGTTGAAACACGTTTGAGTTAATAAACGTATTGGTTGTGAGATTCTGTGTTGTATTCTATCAGTAAGACCAACTGTTTATAAGCTATCCTTTAAACATTTTTTGCAAAAAAATAGCAGTAGGATTCTTTTGCAAAAATCTGACTGACTACTACACATTTTTTACCTGGAATATTTATTACAATTAGGATTGTCTTACTACAAAAATTGTACATATTACATGCACCCTTACCTTTTCTTTTTTATTTTTAAAACGTTTGGGGCAAAACTCGCACACATGAGGCCTGTACGATCCGTCATGTTGTAGTGAATGTTGTTTCAGCGTAAGGCTGTTTTTAAAAGACTCGTTGCAAATATTGCAAACAACAGCGTTTTTATTGGCAGCGTTTTTTTGTCTGTGCATTTCTATGTGAATTTGGTACTTTATTTCGTTGGTGAAATCCCTATTGCAAATCCTGAAAACAAACAAATAAATTAACAAAAAATACCGATGTTATCGATATAATGTCGTTTATACTTACTGGGCGTAATGGTTAAATATATTTTAATTAAAACTAAATTTAAAATTAAGTTAAGTAGAAAAATATATTAAACGTTTAACCTTGTTCCATGACTACTTGCTATTTTAGATTTATTTATTTAGGCCTTCAAAAATGCCCTCAAACAGCCTGGATAAAAAAGCTAGCTCGGAAAGAACATTGATAACTCACAGATATCTCCTGTGCCTCATAATAAACTACATCTTTCAAATTAACCTTCTAATATTTGTTAAAACTCAAATCGAATCATACAGATTGTAGGAAATTTTATTCCTAAAAGAAGTTAAAGAAAATAGAAAATTCCTAGGAGATCAGTAGCTGAGGGTGTATTCGAATGGATCGCTGGATGAAATTGACTCAAAAGAGATCCTTAAAAATATTTTTACTTTAACAAAAAAAATTTATAAAGTTAACCCCAAAAATGGCAGACTGCAGTCTCTCGGGCGCAAATGCAACCCGCTCGAACCTTAGCGAGAATTTGCATATATTTGCATAATCGATAATTTAATCCACTTAAAATCATCCAATCGTAATAAAACTGGCACCATTGGAAAGGAAATGAATTAAACTTTAATTTTTGTATTTACAACTTTTTCCTAAAACGTATATTTACATACGTAATCATCGTTTTAAAATATGCATATCGTGCTACAGCTATTTCCGCGGGCGAATCTGCATACAATTGTACTGTTATTTCCCACTTCTTCAACGTTGAAGCCCCCCTACTGAAGTATTTATATCGAGATTATAAAGCTACCATTGGATTCTTCAAGATTTTATCTTTCTAATGGTGCCTTCCAATCAGATGTCACTAATTTACAGGATTTATTCATACAATGTCTGTAAATCCTTGCGATTGGACAGGTATTCAACCAATGAAACAGCCCATTTGTCAACAGATATTACGCCCACTTTATCAAATGTTTTGACAGATCGTTTTGCACCATTTTGTAGAGAAAAGACTGACCTATCTAACGGTGGGAATTGAACTAGAATAAACCAGTTTTTTTGTTTGTCTAGACAGTAGTGAAAAGTACATGATTAGAGCTATCTGTTGTGACCGATTGCTCCGTCTCGTTCCCACGTAATTCAAAGCACCCTTCTTTTAAGACCTTTACCGACGGCAAAATGTCATTTGATTCATGTCATTTTGTCATTCAAATAAAGATAACTCAAACACTTTTGTGAACTAAGGAAAGAAAATTATACCGTTCTTTTTTTTTTATTTATCCTCTACACTTTGTTATAATAATATTTCATTTTTGGGCAAAGCATATATTAGTAAATTACGTTTCAATCTAGGCCTAGGTTTGTTAGCAGTCGTGTATTTGGAACATAAAAACTGTTTTTTTTTTTTTCAAAATAAGAAACTTGAAATTGATAAATGTTTTTATACAGTTCTATTTAGAACTAAATTACAAAACCTTTTTACGCTTATGAAAAAAATACAAAAAATGTTTACTACTTGTTATGTAGGTCTAAAGTTGAACTTTTTCCTTTCGTTACTGAACATTTTTTGTTCCTTGAGCTAATAACTTTAACAATTTCAAAAGAAACTAATTTTTAGTGGCATATTTGAATTCTTTGAAGTTTCTTCTACAAAAAAATTATTGAACACTTTTGGATTTGGGTTCATTTACTATTTTTGGAGAATTTTTAAAAATATGCTTGCAAAACGCTATAAATGGGCTTTACAATTTTAGCTTTAACGATGCCAGTTCTAGGGTTATAACTGTCTACCCAAGCTGGCAGATTGTAGCTTGGGGCTCATAATTTCTAACGAAATACATAAGGCAACAACCCATTAGGCCTACATATGCAGAACTTCAGGTTGATCCTTTAATCAATATTGCACAATGATTTTTATAATAAAAAAAAAGAAGAAATGTATTGCGTTACAAAAACCAGAAAAAACCACAAAAATATATACGCGGGTATTACATTCAAAAATCAATTCAAAATTTGTGTAAGTTCTTTAAAAAAAATGTTTTATGAAATTATCTGTACCTGCTTTTTCTTGTTTGGTAGAGCTGTTCGAGTACTCGATCAATCGAGTTGTTTAGGTATTACTCGATTCCATAGTTAAAAATAACTCGAAATGTACGAATTATCGTATTCGTACGATTATTTCTTGGTTTTTTAACCCTTCGCACGCTAAATAAAATTTGCCTTATTTTACCTCAACGCTGAAATAACTTAAAAATTTTTTAGTTTTTTCTTCAAAGTTAATTTTTGTTTTGTATGTGAAAGGGTAATTTAAAAAAAATATCATCATTGGGTTTTGGTTGCATTTACAATTTTTATTACGTAAAACAAAATAATAGTAAAAAAACTTTTCTTCTAAAAAAACAAATTTTTGTTTTTGATTATTTTTAAATTCTAGCAGTAATATTATGAAATTATATATAAAAAATACAAGTTAATGTTAAAAATACAAAAAAAAAAAAAACATTATTTTACAGTTATTAGTATGTTGGAGAAGTATGATATATCTCAAAACACTTATCAGGGTGCAGAGACGGCTTCACTCAAATACTGACAATATATACACATAAAAGAAATAAAACGTCAGCAAAAAATGTTTACAACCCAAACTAAATACTACTAACTATCTATAAAAACAATTCTTCTTCAAAACAAAGCTCAAATACAAACACGGAGGGCGTCTCACATCAGACTAGTGTGACTGCGAGTTTAGCCGTTATACGCGCTGTAGAAGCTATAGAATGCTTTCGCCGCCGGGCATTTCCAGACATAATAACGCCCCCGTCCACTGCCTTGAGGCGTATAACATTAAACAAAACATATTTCTCTTCGTAAATAGACAGCGGACATGCCTCTGCATTCTACCGGAACTTTAGTGAACTACCTAATTAACCAGAGGTTAAAATATATTTTTGCGACTAGCCGTAATACGCGTTTGGGTCAAAGTCTACTGTTGCGGTTATACTCGTTTGCCGCGTGGGAAGGGTTAATAGTAAAAAATTTTAAACGACAGTACGATCATTTTATTGTACAAAACAAATTGACTACAAGTGATTACCGTTGATCATAACGGCAATGATTCTAAATTTATGCGTACAATAATTTTTCTGTTTTCCCCCTCTGGCAACACTGATAGGGTTATGCATTAGTTTTCTTTGTCCGTTGGTTAAGTGAGAGGTGAGTTGATGTTTACAATTTGTATTTGTATTCTAAATTCAAATTTCTTTTTGAAAATCTCTAATGGCATATACACAGTTAGATAACGAAGTAAACACACAAAATTCAATGACTTCTAACCTCAAAAAAAGTCTTCATATAGCCTACATTATTTCTATAACACATTAAGCTTAATATTTTTTCTCACATATATTAAATTGTTCTGCACAGGATCTTACTCCTAAGTAGTTTATTCTGAACAACGAAGTAAACAAATTTTTTTTTGAACATATATTTTCAACAACTTTTAACCTCAAAACAAGTTTTCATATAGCCTACATTATTTCTATAACACATTAAGCTTAATATTTTTTCTCACATGTATTAAATTGTTCTGCACAGGATCTTACTAGTTGCTTACTATTTGGAAATAATTAAATCATACGCGGCATTTCTGCTGTTTTTAATTTTTGTAACTTGGGTTTTTGGGATTCCACAGTTCGGGAAAACTTTCATACATAACAATAAATAAAGTTATTTATAATTTCAACTGCATCACTTAAAGTGTCACTTAACTCTATTTGTTGGGGAGATAGTTCAAAGCCACTAATTTTGGTATACGTAAGTTGACCAGACCGTATTTAAGGATGAACAGAGTAATGACGGAATACTAACGCACACCAGGCATCATTCCAGTTTTGTCCCTCTTACAAGACAGTATTAATGTAATTCCGATAAGGTAACGAAACAAATATATGTATCTATAAGGAAAAATCCCATGAATAATGTTAGGTTAGAAAAAAAATGGAACTAGGCTTAAGCCAAGTGCGGATATCGCACGGGGGTATCCGTCCTCCTCCAAGTCTAGTGGAGGTACACGTAGATAAGAGGGCATGCAGTTCCGGTTGGTACAAACGGTGGACATTAATAATATTTAAAGTTTATTAATCGATAATCAATCAAAAATATGCGGGGTGTTGTCTCATTTAAGTTGGCCGCACCTGAGAGCACCGTGGCAGGTAGAAAAACTTGCTTTAACATATCTGGCACCATTATTTTCATTTACCGCAAGTGGGATGACCGCATCTGGGAGATAACCGTGCTTAACGCATGGAAGTTTCTATCCCATACTTAAGAAATCTATATCTTTCCACAGAGTTTTCCTGTATATTTTTGTACGGTATTATTATTACGTTTAGAAAGATAAAAAGAATTGTTCCGTTTAAATTATGCGTAAAGAATGTTTTGTGATTTTACCAGTATATTTAATGTATGTTAAATTAGGTAATGTTTATAGGTTAAGGGTCTGCTCCAGTAAACGAGAAAGCAACCGGAAACGCAACCGCTTCTTGCTGTATCCCTATCTAAACAGAGCGATTTCTTGCAGCATTTTAAACCATTTTATAAGTCTATCTTTTGTAATTGAGTGTTGAAACAAAAACTGAAAATTCTTTATAAAATTTCGGATCCGGCTTGCAAATTATTTTTCATTATTAATTTTTTATTGTGTTAGGAAAAAAATTCAAACTTTGTACTTACAAAAAGTCAATTACATAACAAATCAAAAGCATTTAAAAAAATGTAAATTGCAAGATGTATGAGTATTGTGACTGTGCTTAAAATGAGAACTTGCAAACAATTTTATGATAAAAAGTAAACGAAATAAATGGTTTGAAATTTAACATTACTCTTAAAATGTATTAAATGGATTTGGGATAAAAATCCAAGATGGCCGCCACTACAGTAGACCCTTAATGCTCGGATTAATAATTTACAGTTTTGTTTGTAAGAGTTTTTAGTGGTGTAGTCTTAAAATGGTTCATTTTAGTGACAACAGTATAGATAAACAAGTGGATGTAGAGCTTCAGTCAAAATATTAATGAAGATGATTGTGAAAACATAGATTATGGCAGTATAATACCTCACAGGAATTATTCCTTACATGTATTAAGGCCTATATGAAAAGACAAGATTTATAAAAATAAATTTTACTAATAATACTTACTCGCAACAAAATTTATTTTCTTCGTGCCACTTCATGTGTATATCAAACTCTGTTTTGTTAACTGTAACTTTACAAATACTACATGGAATTAGTGATTTTAATTTCAAATTCAAATGATACTCATACGTTTCCTGATAACTATAACCACAAGTACAAAAAAAACAAGTTGTAAGTCTTTGAGTCTGACTGGCGTTTTCACTTTCCAATGTTGAACTTTCATTCTTTTTCGCTAGCGCTTCAATCCGTAGGTTAGCCGGACACTTTTTAGGATGTACCTGTAAAATATGGTAAATTTTACGTATGTTAGTATTAATTTGTAGAAAAAAATATAAAGAATCTATGCAAAAACAAAGCAAGTTACAAAAGTAAGTTAGATCTAGAAATATGATCACTTGCGTGGCATTCTAATTAATACTCAATTATAATCAAAGTCCACCCACATTATCTCAAATATACAAAATGATTCTGTAAATTACGGGTCTAAATAAAGAAACTTCTTATAAATGTATGTTCGGAAACTTTTACCAGCTATCCGCCATTTTGTTTTTTACCCGCTTTATACTAGCTTGACCTGTGTGTAACGGAATCTTGCAGCGTAATTTTCATCAACTTAAAGACGTCTGAATAACTGGAAAATTTGCACGCGTTTCAAGGACCGATGATGATACAATAATTTACATACCACCCTAGATAAATTTTACATACACAATTTTAAATCTATTGCCATACATACATAAGATATACAAAAAATCGAGTACAATTACATTTTGAGAGTAAAAAATAAGAAAATAAATTATAGTTTAAAAACCATGCTTTAATAGCAAACCTAACTAAAAAGAAGAAAATAATTTTTAAATATGAAGAGTTTGTTCTACGGTGATAGCAAGCACAGTTAATTTATTATAATTTGTAATAAGTTTAAAATTAGAATTTAAAAACTAACAAAATAATAAATTTTATTATAAAAAAGAGTGGAGTGGGTTTTACTATATTTTTATAATAACTTTACTTTTATAAATAGCTACCAATCAAATTATGAAATTAGCTACCATGTCAAGCAACCCACGTTTATTTTACAATCAAATTTATTATTTTGTTAATTATTAAATTGTTATTTCAAACTTATTACAAATTATTTAATTACTAGTAAGCCCCCGTGAAAAATCACAGGCTGACTAATTAGATACACACCAGAAATACATAATTTAAAAACAAACTATTTAAAAGCAACATTAAGGCCTACTTATCTAGACCTACCTAACTATATTGATGGGGATTTTTAACCTGGTAAATAATGTGTACAATAATAAGGATTATAAAACTGTAGGCCTATTTGTTAAACATTTTTACTTACGTTATTATATATTTAAAGAAAGATTAAAATACTATCTTTTAATTGCTTTTTATTTCATATTGATAGATCAAATGATTTAGAAGTTATTAATGTTATAGTGAAGAAATTAATAATTTAATATGTTTATATGCTAACAGAGATGTACAAATGTTTCAGAAGTTAAACGAGTGGGTATCTCTTCTTTAAATTTGTATACACAAATATATTGATGATAAAAGGTTGTATTTATATACAGTTTATAACATCAGAGCAAATATTATAACATATATTACTTCTATAACTCATATTTAAAAAAATCAATTTCACAAGAAATTATAACGATTCAAGTTGTAAACATAACCTCAAACTATAATCTACACTGGGTTTACAGATGATGGGTGAAATCAGCTGTTATATTATATGTTACTCACGTACGTACGGATGTACACTCGCTTCTATAGGGGTTGATAATGAATTACTGGACTTTCTATCGCTGTAGAACAAACTCTTCAAACTTAAAAATTATTTTCTACTTTTTAGCTCGGTTTATATGAAATGTTTTACTTATTTTTATCTGTAGTATCAGATCCTGTAAGATAGCCGTGCAATCACCTGTACCTATACAGTAAGAGTCCCGCTATTTTGAACTAATGGGGACGGTACACTGTTCGGTTTAGCGGGAATTCGGAATAGGCAGAATTCAAGAATAATATCAGCGTATTGACTTGTTAAGGCATACCTTCTTGAAGCGGCACATGGCAGGCGCTCCAAATGCTATTGACCTCGCCTAAGTGTAATTTTACACCATTTTTATCCCCGTTCCGTTACGATTCCGTTGTCTTCTAAAAACGGAAGGGAAGGGATAGGTTGTTCGAACTGTCCGTTTTGACATCCCGCAGTCTGTCCGTCAGTACCATCCAGTCTTGAGAAAAACATAAAATTCCTTCGAGATAGTGAAAATGGAGGAGAAAAATGGTTGAACGCAACCGGCAAGTGGCAAAAACGCTACTGCTGTCAAGCTGTTGTATTTACTCCTTCCTTCGTTTCACCGGACGCTTGTTGCGGTAGCTTCCTTCCCGCAAAACGGATGGAAAACGTGAAGGAAACAAAACCGGACAATTCCAACAGGCCCATAAGAATTAATGTGTTTGTCAATGTCCGTTAACAAAAACGCAACAAAACGGAAGGTGTAAACCTACACTTACGTTTCATCGAACAACACACTTCATCAACACCAAATGATGTTACGTTGATGCGGCGATGGTGGAACATTGCATCCTCAAGTCGATCAGTGCTCTTTGTCAGAAACAAATCACTGACTTTACTTCTAAAGTCTGTGTAAATCAGTTATTTTTTGTGTTTAGCAGTGGCTAAAAATGATTCTACAGAATTGTATAAATAGAGCCGACATGTACTGTAAGTAACCAGCTTTCATTCCAATTTAGTTTCAGGCGTTTTCATCAAGCTTAGGCTCTAATTATGTCTCTAACTTCTTTGTGTAACCATAAATGTACGATTTTCACGATCGTCTTTTTAATTTCTCCTGTTTTAAAATTTTAAAAATCGGCATTTTATCCGAACTCTGTTTGGAATAACGGGACTCTACTTATTTAAATCTATGTCCGTAATACATATTTAGTAATTAAATGCTGCAAAGATTTTTATGTTTTTACAGCATTTCATTGTATCTATTGTGGAAGAATAATACAAAATATTTATTTATCTTTACTATATCTTAAATTTAATCTAGGAAAATAAAACTAAGCTACTGTAGTCCCAAGCAACGCCTTTACACCTAAAAGTATAATTTGAATATCACAATAGTGTGATTAAGTATTAACACATACCTCTAACATGTGATTCCTGACGGCGCAGAAGCTTCTTACAAGTCTTACGTTACAAAACTCGCACCTGTAGCAGGCATGTTGGAGGGCACTGTTAATAGTAAACGTAGGCGTGAGACACAACATGCATCGCCATTTTAACATTCTAGCTTGCCTCAATAACGGGATCCAGGGTACGTCTATATCGTCTATAAACGGTACAATATGTTCCGGAATCTTCGGTATCCGTTTGAAATTTACATTTTCTATAGTAATTTCCTTATCATCCCCGATCTCGACTTCTACCACTTGTATGAACTGGTTGGAATAGAACTTATACAAATTCCTATTCGATTCGGTTTCGCTTACTACGTGGTACAATTCACCGCTTTTATCTCCCCCGGATATTAAATATTTTGAAACTTCGGGTAATTCTTCGACAATTTTAGCGATAGGCCCTAAATTGAAATTGGATATAACCGGAACTCTTTGATCCACGACGTACACCCTAAGTTTATCGAGTGATCTGTCCATGAACGGAGTCAAGTCTTTGTCCTCCGCCATTTGTATTAGGTTAACATTATCCAGCCAAAGATATTGTTTTCTCATTATAGAAAGTAGACCTTTAGGAACGGATGCTCTGGAATTTGGAGATGTTTTTACTTTGTACAACGGAGCAACAAACGATGGATCCAATAATTTCATTTTTTCTACATTATTTACATATTTGAAGGAAACTTTATTTTGTATCCAATAGCCACTAATTATTGTAGAGGGATTGATTTTCTCCTTGATTGAGATTTGGTTCAACTTTGGATCACTTTTCTGATTGGTCGTCTCGTTTAACTGTTGGTTTATTTCATCAGAGGTTTGGTCTGGTTGTTGTTCGTCCAGATTGCTTACTGAAACTTCTTCTTTTTCTTCCACTACATTCCACTGTGCCAGTTTCTCTTTCAACTCCTCTGGTGGACCCTGGAATAAATTTATTGTATTAAAGTCAATGTAACAGTAGCTATTTGTACAAGTTCACTTATAAAACTACGAGAAAGACTGAAGAAATGGATTGTTTCTACCAGCAAATACATCTTTTTTACATTTTAGCACATCTCAGTAGCGGCCGGTGCCTGCACAAGTTGGGAGGTTGCAAGCCTAAGGAGTATGAAGGACCACTTACCACAGAAGGTTAAAAATATGTCCAAAATTCAAAAGCCAAGTTGTTAGCTCTGACAAATGGTAATTTTATTAAACATTTTAAGTAGGTAGCAATTTTTAATAGATAGAGTCGTTCGTTAGAGTTAATTTCAGTTTCCGGGATAGCAAGTCTGTTTTGTGCCACATTTAAAGCAAGATTATTAGCAAGAAAAATATGTTTGAGGCAATAAAACTTTTGGACTGTTTACTTTTATGCAAAAGCACTTCAGAATATTTTTGTAGAATAATTCTGTCAATATTATCTGGTCGTTTTAAATTTAATTTTATTGGTGAACATTTGTTTTTCACATAAAGGAAATGTAATTTTGATTGACTTTTGTATAAAGTTCATAGTTTGCTGTTTCATTCAAACAATAAATTACCTGTAAGATATGTGATTCAAGATCAGCTAGTAGTAAGGAGTTAAATTAAGCATTAATAACAATAACAAAGCTAAACAGGTAATAATAATTAAAACACTAAAATATTAACAAAATAACACGATCAAGAAAATTGATTAATCTAAGCAGACTTTATAAGACAGGTACAAGAAATAACAAGTTTTTTTGCTCTCTCAAGAGCCTACACCAGACTGCATGTATTTTTATTTTATTTTATTTTTACATACAGCCATTAAACATTGAATAATGCAATAGGCATTGTCAAAGTTCTACTACAATTAAATAATATGAATTAAAATTTGTACAAGCTACACAATTTGATATAACATACAATTTATAAAAACACATGTTTCTGGTTTCAATCTGAATACAATTATTGCATTATATAATAGTACCAGGAGACCGAGCTAAAGCTCGATTATAAGCAGGCCTATGATTTCAATAATAAATATTGGATTATTGAGTTTTGAGGTTAGGCCTATAACATTAAACAACTAAATAAAGGGTATATACAACATTAGGCTTACCTGTAATAAAAATACAGTTTAAAGGATTAACCATAATCTCAACGCTATGCCTCAGAAATAAGTCAGGCCTAAATTAAAGTTTAATATTTCAATATCGATTTAGGCCTAGGGCCTAGTTCGCTCACGTCAATAACTATTATTGCAAATTTCCGTGAACATCATTTAGGTTAGGCCTATAACATTAAACAACTAAATAAAGGGTATGTTTATTTAGCAGAAGTATTCGTTGCCATGGTAACTATAAATAGATACAACATTAGGCTTACCTCTAATAAAATATACAGTTTAAAAGAAAGCAGATGATTATTGTAATGGCATTGAAAAAATTTGCATCAGCTGTGCTTTGTATTGTTTAAAATGGACAAATTTCACTTTTTAATTTAATAAAAAGACGTAGAAAACGAATTTTCCCAGACTGGTGACCATTTCCAATCGATTTCTCGTGGCCAAAAGCCCCATATAAAATCAAAAAATGAAAAATCCTTAGACGGAGATTCCAGATCCATTTAGCAGACAAACAATTATCTCTCGCTTTAGAAGATAAGATAACAAAATACACTAAAAGTTCCACTGTTTGACCATTCAGCCTCCAATTTAGTTATTGAAGGGATGTTTATGCCACTGAATTCCCTAATATCATACAGTGGATTCATAATAAGCCATTTATGAAGTTTATTTTAAAAATCTTGAATTGGCAGTTCTTTTAACCTTTGTGGCAGACCATTGAAAAGCTGTAATCCCAGAACATAGAGACTTTTTGTAGACTTAGTCAGACGACAGTAGGGAACATCAACTTATTGTACTGTAATGCACATAATACAGTACTGGACTGCAATTAAGCAAAACACAGAAATTAAAAAAAGTTAGTTTGTGCACAGGATTGAACGGGTTTAATAAAATAGAATCTACATTACTGTTCCAAACATTTTAAATAAACATAAGAAACACAGTACGTAAAAACAACACTACAAGTTGGAAATTCATTTATTAAACATAAGGAATGAAAATTTAATCCCAGATGTATTGCAGCAAACTAAAAGAAGAACGTAATTAACATATCAGCGCGGAGACTTCCACTGCCTGGTGAATCATAAATAACGTCAATTTCGTTAACCCTACAACTGGCAATGTTAAAGCTAAAATTGGCCAGCCCGTTTTTAGCATTTTGCAAGCATATTTTTAAAAATTCGCCAAAAATAGTAAATGAACCCCAATCCAAAACTTCAAAGAATTCAAATATGCCACTAAAAATTAGTTTTTTTTTTAATTTTAAAAGTTAGCTCAAGAAACAAAACATGTTCAGTAACGAAAGGAAAAAGTTCAACTTTAGGCCTACATAACAAGTAGTAAACATTTTTTTGTATATTTTTTGTAAGCGTAAAAAAGTTTTGTAATTTAGTTCTAAATAAAACTGTATAAAAACATTTATCAATTTCAAATTTCTTATTTTGAAAAAAACTGTTTTTATGTTCCAAATACATGACTGCTAACAAAACTAGGCCTAGATTCACACTTGATTTACTAATATATATTTTGCCCAAAAAAGAAATATTATTATAACAAAGTGTAGAAAAGAACGGTATACTTGTCTTTCCTTAGTTCACAAAAGTGTTTGAGTTATCTTTATTTGAATAACAAAATGACATCAATCTAATGAAAAGTCGCCAGTCTATACACTGCGTATAGAACGGGACACTTGAATACCGTGGGAACCAATGCGCTAGACTTTCTCACTAAAATGTCCTAATTTTGTATATTTCATCGTCGTCTAGACAAACAAAAAAACAGGTTATTTCTAGATCAAATCAGACCGTTACAAAGGTCAGTATTTTCTCTACAAAATGGTGCAAAACAATCTTTCAAAACATTTGACATGGTAGGCATAGTATCGCTTGACAAATGGGCTGTTTCATTGGTTGAAAAACTGTCCAATCGCAAGGGTTTACAGACATCTTTTGTATTAATCCTGTAAAATAGTGACATCCAATCGGAAGGCACCATTAGAAAGATAAAATCTTGACGAATCCAATGGTAGCTTTATAATTTCGATAGAAATATTTCTGTAGATGACGTTGCCCATTGAAGAAGTGGGAAATAACAGTACAATTGCATGCAGATTCGCGTGCGGAAATAGCTGTTGCACAATATGCATATTTTAAAACGATGATTACGTATGTAAATATACGTTTTACAAAAAAGTTGTAAACACAAAAATTAAAGTTTAAATCATTTCCTTTCCAATGGTGTCAGTTTTATTACGATTGGATGATGGTAAGTGGATTAAATTAGCGATTATGCAAATAGATGCAAATTCTTGCATATATTCGAAATGGTTGCGTTCTGCGCCTGAGAGAAGGTTATAAATGACCTGCTGCCAGTTCCAGGGTTAAAACATGAAGCGCCTGAAGGTACAAAATACATGTCATTTATGCTATGCGGAGTGGATTTTACCGATTTTGTATTAAAAAAAAAATATTCCAGATTAGCGGTGCGGATTTATGAGAGTCTAC
Source organism: Philaenus spumarius (assembly GCA_018207615.1). Classification (NCBI taxonomy): domain Eukaryota; kingdom Metazoa; phylum Arthropoda; class Insecta; order Hemiptera; family Aphrophoridae; genus Philaenus; species Philaenus spumarius. Next base: position 14,314 of record JAGFPH010002331.1, on the reverse strand, counting down.
TGTATCATCTACCACAAAATAACAAATCGTGGTCTGGCAGCCTGTAATCGTCGGAATGGGTGTGGTGCACGCTCAAAATTGCCCAAAAATTGCAAAATATAATTGGTAAGATATATACTTTATTTTGATCTCATTTTTTAAAATGTTACATTTTCTAAACATGAATTATAAGGTCTGGCATTTGAAAGCCGTCGGACATTGCCCGCAAAGTGAAAAAATAATTGGAAAATATATTCTTCATTTTAGTTTTATTTTTTAGAATTTCCCTTCGTAAACACGATTTGTAGATTTTATTACTACCAATTATGAAAGCGTGTATAGGATAATAAAACATAAAAACTTTACTATGAATTCCATAATTCGGGTTTCATTTATTTTCATTTGTTTATCACATTCGTAATATTTATGTTCTTAAAACCTTTTCAGTGGCACTATATATATGATTGTGCTACCTGACGTGCGTAGGAGCAATCCCGCGTATATTTGTTTTCAAATTTACCGCTGAAAGAGCACAACCGTATTAGTTCGTTTGACTTTTAGAATACATATACTTCTGCTGCTATCTGTTGAGAATGTGTAGAACCTTTTCTGAACCGATTAAGCTTTATACCAATATATAGGAATATTTTTTTGGAGTTTTAATCAAAGTGTCTTCTGTTTGAGTATTTAGTTGCAGCTGTCTCTTTCTCTTCTGTTTTGTCTTACAACAAATTATCCATGAGTCTTAGTTTTGATTGTTAAATTGAGTTTTTAGATAAATAATTTGATTGTGTTTGTGTAAGTAAGTGGTTATTGTACTGCTAAATAAGGTGTGAATAATATAAACAATAATAATATTTCTTATCTTTATACGATTATAACCTAATAATTACATTGTGCTACAAAACCGTTTTTGTCTTGTACAGTGTTAGTCCAAATAACATTTTATGTAATTTTTTCAAATTTTTTGTAAAAACAACCATTTAGGTCAAGTAAATAATCATTTTTGTAATAGCCTAAAAAAACCCGCTCCACTAGGTGACCCTATGTTGTTCAAAACCCGCTCCACTAGGTGACCCTATGTTGTTCAAAACCCGCCACTGAAAAGGTTAAAAACCTTTTTTTACAGTTTGTCAGTTTGCAGCACTGTGTTTTTTATTAATGGGTTGGTCACCCCTTTAAAGGTACAGGTAGAAAAAGGGTCGCATACTGAGCTAATTATAAATGGGGAAACTAGATGCGAGAAAGTCGACACACTTCGTCCAAGTTTACCTTATTTCTGAATGAACAAAGTCATTTCTATTAGTATGTAAACTATTAAGTTAGCAATAAAAAAATGTTGCTATAGAAAGAGTAAATCAAAACATATTATTAGTTTTGTCTAAGACTGGATTAGAATAACCGTATATATAAACGGGGTAACACTAAAAAATTAGACCAAAATCAAGCCTTTCCGATTATTTTTTTGCAAGTTTTTCCAACCGATGAATCAACTGAATTGTTTCATCCTACTGATTTGTAATGAATGAAAACATTCATAGGGTGATAATTCATTTAATGGAATACATCGACTAAACACTTGATTCATTTTTTCAATGCAATTATTACAAACGCAAAAACTAGTTTTATCGGGTACGGGTATAATATTTTAAACTTAACAATTATTTTAGGTTTATTAACAGCTAAGTTTAAATAATTTAAAATACGGTAATACAATTTTAAAAATGTTAAAACTCTAACGAAATCACACAAGACTATTAGTAAATCACAACGGAAAACAGAAGAGCACTTTAACAAATCTGAATGAAACACAAGTCTACTAAAATTAACGGAAAATCTATTAAAACAGTTCAGATTTTTTATTTACAAAATTTTAAAATAAAAACGTTAAAAAAAACATTTTTTTACAATCTTTGCTTTTAATAGGTTTCATCGATCAGTAGACAGAATTATACAAAAAGAGAGTTGTTGAAACAAAAGCAGATGACGTACAAAACAGATAAAACTAAGATTCGTTCAAACGACTGGTAGGGGCAACTGACTGGGACAACCTATTGTTTCCACCACTAATATCACGAGAGTAAATGACGGTTAAAACTTGTGCTCTGGGTGAGTTACAGTTTTGGCTATAGACTTTTGGTAATGTTTAAGACACCGCGCCGCGCGGTTTATTGATGATGTAATTCAGGAACAATTTTAACTCGTGTGTGCGTGTAAATGTATTGTATTATGTGTTTTCATGTTTATTTATTTCAGTGTTCAAAATTGACGAAGGGAAACTTCGAATGAACTTGAAAATGGTTGAATAACCGAAACGGCCGTCGTTCTAAACGACGAACAAGTGGAATATTGAAGACGGTAAGTGTAATATTTGATTTTATCAATTAACAATATTCGGAATGGCGAAACCAAATAATAATGATATAGACTTTTACTTGCACGTTTTTAAGTTGTAAGTAAATATTGATTGCTTGTATACGTAGTCAAATCAATTTTCTTTTAACCGATTGTAAGATTGTTGAATTATAGTCCAGTCAATATGTACTTTGAG
>JAGFPH010002331.1:0-11684 GCA_018207615.1 Philaenus spumarius | reverse complement strand
CAACAGATTACGATCTACGGTTAAACTTCTCTCATTGGCTTCTAGACAATGCTAATAGGGTGAATTCAATTTTATTTACTGATGAAGCAACTTTCACGAGAAACGGGGCCTTCAATTGTAGAAATAGTCATTTATGGAGCGAAGTAAATCCACATGGTACCGTAGAAACCTGTTTCCAACACAGGTTTCACATTAATGTTTGGTGTGCCGTTATTGATGACACAATTCTGGGACCGTTCGTTTTTGATGGAAACCTTACAGGAAATATGTACGAACAATTTCTGAAAAATGATTTACCGGCCCTTTTGGAAGATATACTTTTACAAAAAAGATTACAAATGATTTTCCAACACGATGGGGCAACTCCACATTTTTCTTTAGTAGCTAGAAATCATTACAAAATTGCTTTCAAATCGATTTTGTAAATTTTATTTTTTACAAAATGTTCTAAGATGTAGGAGTCGACTTACAATTTACGAAATCAATTTGAAAGCAATACTCAAGGTCAAGCACTTTGAAATAAACATTTTTTGTCTCTTAAAATCTTTTCTCAAAACTCTTCCTTTTCGAGATATTAGCAACTTTATGTTGATTTATTTCAACACGTTTAGGGCCGCCATTTTGTTTTCGGTGGTCCGATTTTTATTTTCTTTATGTCATCTTCCTAGCTTTAAATAGACCTTTAAAATGAGGTATCACATGACCATACTTCCCATTTAAAAATTTTGAGGTGCCCCCAAAATCCCCCATTTTTAGGGGACAATCAAAATTTCCGATTGCTTCAAAAGATACTTTGGGCTAAGTTAGTATCGTTCCCCAAAGGATATTTGTTTGTTTTAACAAACACAAAAGTTAAAGAGGGGGGCTGGGACTTTTAAGACTCCTGGTATACACGTTTTTAATTGCTTTACACAAACGTGTTAATATATCAAACATCTTAAATCTAAGGTGTGGGGATCAAATTTGAACATGACCAAACGTAACAAAGGAAATATTTAAAACTAGTTTAGTTTCAAATACGCATGACAAACATTGTGGAAGTATGGTGAAATTTTGGTTAGTTGTGGTAGAAAAATAAATCCAATATAACACTTTAAATACGATTAAAAAATAACAGAATACATAAAACCATCTTTTTCTTGTTAAAATTCACTAACTTCCTTTAGTCCCTCGTTTTTGTAAATTTTATTAAGCTTATTTTTCCATGGTGTTCATCTTGTGCATCTAATTTATTTAATGAACTAATAAGCCCCCATGAAAAATCACAGGCAGTTTAATTAGATACCCATCATAAATACATCATTTAAAAAAATACTATTTAAAAACAACACACTTTATCTAGGCCTACCTAATGTTGACAGGGTATTTTTAATTCGGTAAATGTGTACAATTATTAGGTTTATAAAACTGTAGGCCTATTTGTTGAAATTGTTTATTTACATCCGTTGTTATATATTTAAAGAAAGATCAAATGATTTAGAAGTTGTTGCTATCAGGACAGATTAATTTTTTTTTACAAAAAATGTTTACTACTTGTTATATAATTGTTAGGCCTAAAGCTGAACTTTTTCCTTTCGTTACTGAACATTTTTTGTTTCTTAAGCTAATAACTTTGTAAATTTTACATCTATAATTTTTTTACTGGCATATATGTAAATTCTTTGAACCTTTCTCTACCAAAAAAAAGCTATTGAACACTTTTGGATTGGGGTTTATTTACTATTTTTGGGGAATTTTTGAAAAAAAGCTTGCAAACCCGACGAAAATTCAAAAACTTAAGTCTGCCCATTTGAGGGTTAATAAGCTCGACAAACAGAAGAAAATACATTTATGTGTCCAACCATAAATAATTCATTTACATTTCAAAAATACAATAGAAAAAATATAAGCCTATAAAAAACAAGCTGACAAACATATGAAAAGCGGAGGGTCTAAGATATACTGTACTTGATAGCCAATAAAGCAATCCTTAGTATGTATTTAACCCCACTAAGATTTAAACAGCGCATTCTAGTAACAAAATTAACAGGTATTAACAAGACATTTAAAAACCTCAGTTGGCTGCACCATTGTATTTGGATAACCTAATATTATTCATGATCTATGGCTGCACTTGACAACTTCTGTCTATATAAAAGTTCAACTAAATGAATAAAGAGTGCAGCACATCTATCTAGTCACCTGAGGAGAAAAAGAAAAAAAAGATTAGAAACTTCAAAATTTCCCCTAGCAGTGCATTCTAGTAGAGAAAGTATTAACTATTTTGAAATAGTACATTTAAAAGTATCCAGGTAGCAGCACATTACGGATGGATACGAAACTTGATTACAAATGCCAACATTTGCAATATTTTAAAACAAATCTGCAAGGATAGTTATTAAAGATTACTCAGTGAGGCGGCACACTTTTTTTAGGGAATCGAAAATTTGTCTCGTCTCACTGTGAAAAATCACACCGACGCTAAATACTAAAATTTAATGTCGTTTCTGTGAACAAATCTTTGCATTTGTAAGGTGCTGCCACCTAGTACGTTAAAATTCGAAACTATCATAATTTTACAACCTTCCGGGAGGTGCTGCTGTCTATATTTAAATAATTATTATTAACTGGTATCAAGTGCATCAGTTATTGAAGATTCCTCAGTGAGGCGGCACACTTTTTTTTGGAAACCAAAAATTTGTCCTGTCTCACTGTTAAAAATCACACCGAAACAGAATACTAAATTTCGTCTCTGTGAACAAATCTTTGTATCTGTATGATAGATAACGTTAAAATTTGAAACTATTTATCATAATTGTACGACCATCCAGGAGGTGCTGCTACCTATATTTAAATTATTAAATAATATCAATTTTTTTTTTTAGGCGGAAAAATGCGTTTCGTGCAGACCTCAATCCGAATTAGAGGTACTGTGGGGCTCAATAATTGCATTCGTAAGTTGCTGCTACCTACATTCAAATTAATAACTAACTGGTAAATAATTTCTGCCGACATTTTATATCGTCACCGTAGCCAAATTGGAGATGTATCGTCCCATTAGGTGCTGCCCCTGTGTTGTATGAAAAAACTACCTGTACTGTATTGATTTCTGCAAAGCTACAAGTTAAATTTTTCTAAACATTTATTTTACTAGCTAAGGTGGTAAATAATGTTAAATCAAATTATTTCGTAATTACTTCGGCTCACTTTAGAATGCCGAAATGTTGAAATCATGCAGTAATTTTGTGTGTGTCTGTTTTCCTGTATACACGATATAAGCACTCACAGACGTCGTAGAAAACTTCTGGTGGTACCAAAATCTTCGTAATTTTATTGCGGAGAGTTGCAAAACTTTTTAGGTTTCTAGCGTGAGTCGTAGGGCGTCGGGATCACGTTTTTGGGTCAACATTTTGAAAATATTGGGTCATAATTATGAAAATACAGTGAGGAGTATCGTTTTATATGTATTTAAGAACGGGAAAATCGATTTTGACGGTTAAAAAGTCGTAGCGCTTCGGGGTCACATTTTGTACCAACATTTTGAAAATATTGGGTCATAATTATGAAAATACAGTGTGGGTATCGTTTTATAAGTATTTGGGAACGGGAAAACCGATTTTGACAGTTTAAAAGTTGTAGCGCTTCGGGGTCACGTTTGTGGATCAACATTTTGAAATTACATTGTGGGAAATCGTTTTATATGTTTTTATGAACGGGAAACCCGATTTTGACAGTTCAAAAGTCGCAGCGCTTCGGGGTCACGTTTCTTTATCAACATTTTGAAAATTCTGTGTGGGATAACGTTTTATATGTAAGGGAAACCCAATTTTGACAGTTAAAAAGTCGTAGCGCTTCGGGGTCACGTTTTTGGGTCAAAAGTTTGAAAATACATTGTGAGGTATCGTTTTATATGTTTTGGGGTACGGGAAAACCGATTTTGACAGGTAAAAAGTCGTAGCGCTTCGGGGTCACGTTTGTGGATCAACATTTTGAAAATACAGTGTGGGGTCTTCTATATGTTTTTGGATACGGGAAAACCGATTTTGAGAGTTTTAAAGTTGTAGAGTGTCGGTGTCACGTTTTTGGGTCGAAATTTTGAAAATACAGTGTGGGGTATCTTTTATATGTTTTTGGGTACGGGAAAACTGATTTTGAGAGTTTAAAAGTTGTAGCGCGCCGGGGTCACGTTTTTGGTCAAAATTTTGAAAATATTGGGTCAACATTTTGAAAATTCGGTGTGGAGTATCGTTTCATGTTTTTGGATACGGGAAAACCAATTTTGAGAGTTAAAAAGTCGTAGTTTCAATCGTGTGTCTAAGTCTCGAAAAAGTGTTCCATCTTTTCACTAGTTTATAAATTTGAAACTATGACAATTTTGCTCTAAACTATTAATTTTAATTGTTTTTATACATTACTGTATTTTAATCAATTACAATAATATTTATTTGTAAATCTTTGTCCTGTAAGATGCTGCTACCAATAATAAACTTTCCAAACTATTTACTAGCAAAATCTGCTAAATATTTTCATAAGGATTATTATTTTAATATTTTAACCGTAATCATTGTACTTTTGAAAATAAAGGTTTATTAATTTTTAAGTCAAGTATAAAATAGAACGGACAAATTTATATTTTAAGACATAATGACAGGAGCTAGCACTAAACACGTTTTTATTTTGAAATATTTTGGGGTAAAGGTTTTACAACTAATTAAAACTTTGTTCGGAGGAAACAATTTTTACAGAAATACAATTACCAAAAAGAGGATACCGTACTTTTCTTTTTTAGATAGGTATTTTGGTTTAATTTTGTTGGTTTTTGTATTATGCAAACCCATAAAAGGTTATGACTGATTTTTAAATCAAAGACAATTGATGTCAAGCTACAACATTGTTATTTTGTAATAATAATATAATTACCATGTCAATATTTATTTATTTTTTTAAAATATGATAACCTACCACCCTACTCATCAATCCATCATTTTGGAAAATTATTTTATTTAATGTACAAATGTTTTCATTAAAAATATTTATACAGCCTAAAATAAACAGTAAAAGTCTAAATATTTTACTTATCAGTCCATTCTCCGCTACAAAACAAATTCTGAGCGAAGTTACAGAACAGACTGAAATGGATTTTGCATATGATTCATGTCCGGAATGCACTCCAACAAGATTGGATTTTGCTTTATACAACGTTATTCATGTCACTTCCACTGCTTCTTTACTGTTCTATATTAGTTATATTGGCTTTATTTTAATGCACTCCATTTCATCAGACATATATAACCAGGTTGTAGATCTGAAGAGCTGGATGTAGATCCTGAGCCAACTAATTCTCTAACCTACCCATCTCTAGTATCAGTGCAAGCAGGGGTTTACTGGTGCTGGATCACCTCCTGTACTGCTTTTTATTTTTTGTTTTTCTACGTTTTAACGTTGCACTGGACCATCCACTCCCTCAATCACTCATTCAACACTCGGTTCAGAATTTTACGTCAGCCAATCACCAATCAAAAAACCTCAAAATATCCCCACACTACAGTGTGTTACGACTATGCGAGCCAACTACAGTAAAGTCTCCCACATTGTCCCTCAGCTCGGAATCAAAATGGGATAACTTGGGAGCACAACACCCTTTTGCCAGCCTCGTGGCACGCCTTTGATGTTCGACGAGCGCTGCGAACAACTACAAATAAGAGACCGATGATTCAGAGTCGAGGCGGCTGAAGAGTTTAAAAACCATCTATGCTTAACTTTTATATTATTAACTTTTTTGGCATGAAAAACTTTATAACATTTATTGATGAGATTATTGTAATCAAAATAATACCAAAAATTATGTAAATTCAACCACATTTAGTGATTAATATTTTTCGAATAACTCATGTAATTTCACAATTAATTAATTAAAAAATAAATATCTCAAACGAGAGCCCAACAAGGAATACATACTAACAATGGCTGTACACTGACAAACGGCATCACAAATACAAGGTCGAAAGGCACCCCGAAAGAGGAAAATATTTAAACGTAGGTAGACTGGCAGCACGGCAATTTAGCGTCTGTGTTGAATGTTGTGTTCTCGTGATAAGTTTTCTTGTGTATAATTGGTTTTTGTATAAGAAAAGTAATTTCTTGATATAATACATAAAAATTGTTTAGGTTTGCAGTCTTTTAAAAAGGATTTACATTTCTGATAAATGTTATTAACTAAATAAGATACATTTTTCCAAATTTTTGCTTAAAATAATATGTGTCTCTATGCTATATGGTACATTTTTCCCAATTTTTGCTTAAAATAATATGTGTCTCTATGCTATATGGTATACACACGTACAAAAATAGTCAGGGCCTACATATATATGTGTTAGCCTACTTTTTTTAAAATAAAAGTAAGCATATTATCTGCACCCGTTAGCTCGCTAAAGATAAAAAATAGGGGTTTTAGAACTAAACATTTCAAAAATTTTCCGGGGGAGTATTTTCGTTCAGTTCGGCAGCTTTCCGGTACTAGAAAAATTACGAGTAAACCCCTGAGTGCAAGGTTAAACAGAGTATTGCCATATACCACCTGAACGGTAAAAGTAAAATTTATGGTACTTGGTCAAACTCCATAATGCGGTATAAAGTAACAAAATGATAAAAAAATTCACAAATATAATTTATTGTTGTTGTTGTCCAATGGCCTTTACTGGCTTACGCAATCTGCGATCTTGCTTCCCAGTAGAGACCAGGGAGGTCTTTTCTCCTCTCCTTCTCTTCATCCAGCTCTCTGCAGACCAAGAGATGGTCCTTGTTCATGATAGTGTCCGGGCCTTCACACAATGTGCAGTTGTCATAATCCAAAATCTTTATCTTCTTTAGGTGTTCATTCAGGCAGGCATGTCCAGTTTTAAGTCGGAAAATCGCGACAGATGTCCTCCTATGTAAGTCCCTGACCTTATCATACAAGTCGGATACCTCTTCATATGACTTGTTCCTTATGTCCTCTTTGACTTTATTGGTGAACTCAAGATGAGATGTTCGTTTCAGTTCGCCGATCCTTGCTTCCAGGGTGAGTACTCTTCTGTTATGGTTTCTGTATTATGTGAGTTCCTCGTTTGGCCAACTCGTCTGCCCGCTCATTGCCTTGAATGCCCACATGTGATGGTATCCACTGCAGGACTATTTTCTTGGTAATATGCTTGACTATTTTATACTTCTTCTGGATTGATTCAGTCAGAGAACTTGTTGGTGTATTTTCAGCAACTGCTTGCAACGCTGACTTGGAATCGACCAAAATCACAGTGTTGTTATTCATCCATGGCCTCATTATTATCTGTCTCAATGCCTCATTGATTGCGAATAGTTCCGCTTCGAACAAGGTAGATACCGGTCCCAGCGCAAAGTAGTGGGAAAAATGCTCGTAAAATATTCCTGCTCCGGTTTCGTCTTTAATTTTTGAACAGTCAGTATAAATTTGCAACCAATCGTTTGGTGGGTACAAGCTGTTGATAGTTTCCAAAGCTATTTGGAAATTGCTATATCTAGTTCAGCAATGTTATAATCCTTTGTGAAGACATCAAGGCTTCGTCTGGGGATGTCTCTGAGCTGTTTTTTTATAACTCTGTCATGTTTCTTGTTCTGTTGAGATAGCTTGTGCACTTATTTATAATAAGTGTTAAACTTCTTTGCAGTTTCATTATCACAATGTAATGGTTTCGATGTACTTTTTATTGGGGCAGTAGGTTTCTCTTCACTTCTCTGTTAGAGTGTTTATGTATCCGTGTACTTTGCCGCGTTTGTTCTATAGTTCAGTTGTCCAATGAACCTGGAAAAGCTATTTCTTTTTGCCTCTCGTACATGCCTGATATATAATGCATTTGCTCTTCGCCAATCTTGAACGTGCTTTGTGTCATTGTGGTTTTCTGCTTTGTCCCTCAGTATGTTTCTCCTATTCTTCAGATCTTCCAACTCTTTGTTCCAAAAGGGTTTGTATTTCCTGACTTTTCCTCTGGGTATGTGTTGTTTTGCCGCCTCTAGTATGGTGTTGGGAAACAAAGTTGATCGCGTCCGCAGCATACTTTAAGCTGTACGTGTTTCCTGGGTAGTGCTAAATGATCAACAATGATGGCTATTGCTTCCCAAAGCCAGAAACAAAACAAGAGGTATAATTTATTGAGAAAATAAGAGTTTCACCATTAGGCTTCCTCTGGCATTAAAATAAAGCAAATATCTATTCAAATAAAAGTTAACTGATTTGATTTCAATAAAAAATGTATAGCTTGAGAGAATGTATCAATAAGTGAATTTACAATAAAAACTTTCGTGTTTGATTGAACATAAAGAAAACATCTTGAAAACATTTCCGCTCTTACACAACGCAATAGCATGGTGGCTTTTAGCAGACGGGTAGTATTATATAATGAACGACGGAGCGGTTTCGAGCCTGTAACTCACTCCCCTCCTTGCGACATCTTATTTAGCACTTACCATTCATTCCCACGAGTTTCTCCCCCCTACTACTGTATTTTGTTCTTAGTCGGTGTTGGTGTTAAACTTTGTGAATGGGAACGTCATTATGAGTGGAAAACAAAGCGTCTTGTTTTATCTTTAAATAAAAAATGGGAAAAAATTAAACGATTAGATGGAGATGATTCAATAAGAAAAGTGGCAAATCATTTAGGCGTTGGGTAAGTGACTGTCGGGGATTGGAGACGAAATAGATCGGAAATTGAAAAGTGATCTCAATGGTATTCAAATAAATAAGAGGCTACCATCCATGCTTGCAGTCCCATTTTAAATGTTTTACCTAAACATGTAATCTACGTTAAATTATTGCTTCACAGGTGCAGCAGGCTTGACCGTTGGGATAAGAATGTTAGGCCTTCCATACATTCTATAAGTTTACCTATTAACATTTTTTGAATATCTGGGTGAAAATTGTAAAAAACACAATAATTGTTTAGAGAAAATAATTTTGAAACACATTTAATAAAGTTAAATTACATTTTATTTTACATCTATTAAATTATTAAAGACAATTTAAAAGTAAATATAAAGTAATATAAAATAAACTGTACTTTCACTTTTATAAACTAAATTATTTTAGACACGTTACACTCTTTAATAATCTTAAAAAAAAACCAAGTTATATAAACAGTTTACTCAAAACTTCCGGTAGTTGTTCATTTGTTGGTTGAACTGATTTGACATTGGTAAATTAAATCTCTGAGGCGCTGGAATTGTCATGAATTGAGACTGAGCGTTAAATGCAACCGGGTTTAATTGTTGAACATTACTGCTATTGTTCAGGGCGGGCGGAGGCATTCTGACCATCGATTGCATACTATTGAAGTTTGTAGGCAATGTACCCGCACTAGGTTGATTTTGTGAAAGTAAAAGTGGATTGCTTACGTTCGATCCAAGAGGAAATACAACCGCACGGTTCATTTGATTGGTCGGAACATTAGTATTTAAACTAGTTTGAACAGTGTTTCTCGCATTTTGAAAATTTGAATTATTCGACTTTGTAAAATTCTTTTGTTCCATAATGTTGCGAGATTGAATACTTGATCTTCCAGTGTCGGTCCGATTAATTTGTTTTCGATTTGTGTTTGGCTTAGTTTGATAATTATTTGCAGGAAAAGTCTGATAATTATTAGTGGAAACAGTTTTATAATTATTGGTAGAAACAGTTTGATTTGTGTTGGGCTTTTGCATCTGCGAATGCATTTGATTTATCGAAGGATTTGGATTGTTCATTTGGTTCGGGTTGGCTAGTTGATAGAGTTTTTGCTGTATGTTGTTGGTGGTCGTGTTCTGGACAAATACAGGTTTTTTTAGGCCTTCCGCAGCGAAGTTCCTAACAGCTTGAGTAATTTGTGTATTTTGATAAAGAAACGAGGGTCTTGCAGGATTATTAGGCATCGTATTTGTAGCAATAGGAACATTGATGTTATTACTCATCGGAAGGTTGGCATTGGTTACAACCGTATTCATTAAAGAAGGGATGCGAGGATCTTTCAAAAATGCACCGTAATTACTTGTCCTACGATTTTCCCAATCTTTAGGTTGTACATTTTGCGAACTCATTGATGGTTGTGAATATGGTACTCCTTTGGCTCGTTTATTCATGTTGTTATATCCAGAGTCCGACGAATCCCTGAAAAAACCAAAAATAATTAATATTTTCCAACTTACCTATGATTCATAGCGGTAACATTAAAACCTAATCCAATCATACAGTTGAACCGCTGAGCGAATTTCAAAAATTAATTTATACATTTTAGGGTTTCAACTTAGCCTCCAGATCTGGATCAAACGCCGCTTTGTTCCGCTTTCTAGTTTAATCTGGTCAAATTAGTCAAAATATAACAAAACATCCTGAAGTTTTCAAATTTGGCCTGGTGGCTCATTCGAGTGTCCTGTACAATATACTAAAATTCCCTGAAGGTGGGTGGTGAGCGGGATGTTGGGGAACCATCAAAGTTATTTTTTACACGTTTTCTTAACCCTCCGATGGTTTATTGACTACGCGTCGTCAGCATTAACGTAACTGCTGCGGTTTAATACCGATGCATTGTCAATTGCTTATCAATATATTATCGCATAGTAATCTTTTACAAAATAAGTATTTTATACCATTCTAAACAGGAGATTCCACTCGTTCTTTGCTTCTAGGCAGTGATTGGACGAAAATATTACATCGTAAACCTACCAGCTGATAGTTTCGTGTTTCTTTACATCGAGTTGTGGTGTTTTCTGTATCGGAGTTTTTGTTTATTGAAATCGGATAATTTACGTACAAGTGGAGATTGATAGAGAATTAGATGTTGACATAAGTGATTGAACCTGAAGATGTGGAATTACTTGACTTTTCGTCTGGCAGTGGGAGGTCATCAGATTGAGGGGTTCTCCAATTTACTTTTTTGTACATAACGTTTTTGTTTTTGTAAATAAGTTTTAAAAGTTAACATTTTCTTGTTCAGTATAATATTTTTAACAAAATGTATATTTCAGAATTAGTGTAAAGTGAATTTATGTTTTTTGTGAACAATGTGAAAACTCAAAAAATAACTCAGGATTCACAATTTCTTCTTCTTCTCTCCTGAAATGTACATCTGAAACTATTTGGTAAATCATTTTTCACCATATTTTGTTATACTTTATTATTTTCTGAACAAAATCATATATAATAGAGCTTTAATCAATAAAAACAAATAAAATGTTTATTGATTTTTGAAATAAGTCTGGGAAAACCACCAAACTGGCTAAACTACCAAAGGTCATATAGTGAACCATTGGAGGGTTAAATAATTCGGGAAATATTGAGTTTAGCGATAAACTAACCCTATAAAAAATTAAAATACAGTAAATTTTCTTCAAAAAAAGGTTTTATTCATTTTTCTGCTAGTTGCTACAGAGTTTTTCAAGGGGTGCCATCATAGAGTCAAGGGAAAATGTTAGTTTATACTGACTATTGCAATGTACTTACAAATATAAGACCTTAGAAATAGATTTAAAACAACTTGCTTAACCTTTCGGGACGCGCGCCCTACCGTATAACACGAGGACGCGCATGTTGTACTTTGTACAACAAACGTTTTTTGCACGTTTTATCTGTTGATACTTACAAATATTACTGAAATTGAATTTTTTGGTAAACTGTTACAGATGTTTAGCAGTAATTATGAAGGAATTCAATAGTAAAAAATACT
>JAGFPH010002330.1:169104-205216 GCA_018207615.1 Philaenus spumarius | reverse complement strand
GAACCTCATTTAATAATTTCGTATTGTTTTAAAATTTATATTAATACATTATTTTATTTGTTTTGTAGTGCCCACAAAGTTTCTGTAAATGTGATCACAAACTACATTTACCTTTCATTTGAACGACTGTCATTTATTGGTTTATTACCGAATTATATTTATTAATCGTATGTAAAAACTAAATAGTTTCACTTTTATAAAATGTAAGCTCTAAACCATATTTATAAATTGGAAAAAAATGTATCTTACATTTACGAATATAAATTACTAGCTGGCCCGACCCGGCTTTGCACGGATAGACAAATCAAAGTTAAATGTATATTAACAAAAAATATAGCCTATTATATCAATAAATATATTACACTATGTATTTCTTATGGGGATTGTTATAGTCAAATGCAAGTCAGAGTGAGGCGGAAGTTCAAGCCTACCGAGGGTCAGCACGGTCGACTGGTTTCCGCTCTACTTCTACCTGAATTTTAATTTTTTATAGTAGCGTTATGCAAACTTTTTTTATAACAAGAAAATATAAAAGTAAATCACATAACGTTGTGTATCACGATCGTCTGTTTATTTTGATACCAAATTTGAAATAAATCGGTAAATGTTGAGTAATTAAAAACACCTTCAATAGTTCTTAGTTACATTAAAAGCTATGCCATTTAATTACTCAACATTTACCGATTTACTTCAAATTTGGTATCAAAACAAACAGACGATCGTGATACACAACTTTATGTGATTTATTGTTATATTTTCTTGTTATAAAAAAAGTTTGCATAACGCTACTATAAAAAACTAAAATTCAGGTAGGAATGGAGCGGAAACCAGTCGACCGTGCTAATAAGTCTCCCCCTCGGGAGGCTTGAACTTCCGCCTCACTCTGACTTGCATTTGACTATAGTAACTTTGACCGCCCCAAACCTCCCCTAAAATTTAGATTTAAAAAAAAACTATTTCTTAGCGAGCACCTAGGGCCCTAGAGGAAGCTACATAATAAATTTCATTCCAATCCGTTCGGTGTTTCTTTTTAGTAACGTTGACCCCCAAACCCCCATAAAATTTAAAAAATTTTAAAACCCGTTCTTAGCGAGTACCTGGGGTAATAGAAAAAGCTACATACCAAATTTCATTCCAATCTGTTCGATGGTTTTAGAGAAATCGTGATTTTGTAAGTTTGACCCAACCAAACCCACCTAAAATTTAGATTTTTTTAAAACCCTTTCTTAGCGAGCATCTATGGCCCTAGAGGAAGCTACATACCAAATTTCATTCCAATCCGATCGGTAGGTTTTGATAAATTGTGATTTAGTAATTTTGACCCTCCCCAAAAACCCCCATAAAATTTTGAATTTTCGGAAACCCTTTCTTAGTGCGCGTCTAGAGCCTATGAAGAATATTAGTGCCAAATTTCATGTTTGTAGTCCTCGTGGTTTTGGAGAAACTATGATGAGTCAATGAGTCAATGGTATTTGGCTTTTAAAAGTATAGATTATGTAATTATTTATGCGTGTTGTGTATGTACGAGAATTTTCATTTTCGCAAATCCAGTTTTTTCATTTTATGATTTTAGTAAATTATCAAAACTTGACAGGAACAAACATTTTCAACGAAACCTTACAGTATTTTTAACGATATTTCAAACTTTTTTAACTAAGAGAGCTTAGATAGATCCAAATTAAAGTCAGCGTTGATTTAACCACATTTCTGAAAGCATAGGTGTGATTGCGTTGTTTGTTGGCGTCGACGTTTTCCGCAGTTTTACAAAATACTGTTAAATAAAACATGTAGTTTTTCTACAAAACATACTTTAAATAAGGATAAATTAGCATTTTACAGATAATATAAATTTTTGAACAGTTAACAAGAAGTTAATGGAAGCAGTTCTACAGAAACAGGTAAGTAGAGCTTTCTTTCGAGAAAAAACAAATATAATATTCTCTCCTTTATCTAGACGTTTCACATATTAATAAAGAAAGGTCGATATATAATATTAAGCTATTATCATTGTGTATACCTTTGGTCAAATGATTTGAGTGAATAAAATGTTAAGCATACGAACCCATGGAGATTCTAAGGAAATGCGCCAAAGGAAAACAAATGGACACACTGGAACTGTACCACATTTACAAAGCCATAAAAACTCAACCACAAGAGGTAGGCTACAGTTTAAATCCAACAGTTTAAATATAATATATTCGACATTATATTAAATTTAAATATACTTACAAGTTATGCAACCAACCATGCAGTTGAATGGCTATCGGTTTCTTTCCAGTTAGTTCAGTGTGCGTTCGAGACGACCCGCAAGTACTTTTGTTTATAGTTATGTCCCATTTTAATTATTTAACGACCCTTTAATGATGAATATTACGTGTTTATAATTGTATGTGTTGTGTAGTGTTTTGTGTCATGTGATTTTCATCTGAAATGTTCGTCTTCGACTATGCCAGAGGTTTGTGTCGAAACTAGTAAGACCCAGCAGCAGTAGAGCGGAAATTAATATTACCATTTGAAGGTTAGTAAATAAATTTAAACAATTATATAATATTAATATTAGGTTTGCGTCACTGAAGATTGCGATATTTTTTTAACAAATTATGGTTTAATATTGTATTTTATTCAAAATTACTTTAAAATAAAGAATTTAACTAATAATATATTTTCACTCGAACTACTAATTTAAGAGGTATTTAATGCCTCATTAATAGAGTAGAAATAAAAGAGATACAATAAAAAAAGCATTGAGATTACTTTGTCCCGCCTGCTAAATCATATGTTAGTAAAACAGCGGCTGAAATAACATGCATCTATGTACTTCCGTATCTGTGTTTCTTTGGCATAACCTCAATTGTTTTTGTAAATTTGAATGTCCATGTTTTAACACATAAGCACACGCACCTATTTTTAGATTTTTTTGGCTAACGAACTCGTCGGAGCAACGTAGACAACCAACATGTGTACCAAGTTTGAACCAAATCGGACTTAAAATGCGGCCGCTAGAGCGCGAACACATATATACATAAGTATATCTATATATATATATAAGCCAAAACCCACTGACTCACTGACTCAATGACTCACTGACTCACCCATCACGATTTCTCAAAAACTACCGAACGGATTGGAATGAAATTTGGAATGTACCTTCCTCTAGGGCCATAGGTGCTTACTAAGAAAGGGTTTGAAAAAATTCGAAATTTTAGGGGGGTTTGGGGATCAAAGTTATTAAATCACGATTTCTTCAAAACTACCGAACGGATTGGAATGAAATTTGGTATGTAGCTTCCTCTAGGGCCATAGGGTATGAAAAATTTCGAAATTTTAGGAGGGGTTTGGGGGGATAAAGTTACTAAAATCATAATTTCAGATTTTTTATTATTATGACAATAGTGCTTTTATTATTTAAGATCTATATATATAAAAGCCAAATACCACTCACTGACTGAACACTTAAAAAGAATACAATTACGTTAAAAAGACTGAAAATACCAACCATCACGGGCAACGCCGTACGGGTCAGCTAGTATATACATATATATATATGATTTTTAATGACACCGTAAAACGTGTTCTGGGGACCGTGATCGGTGCTCATTTGCTACTCCCGACCTTGGGGCTTACCATTAGGTTTCACTGCAATAGTTCATTTTTCCTATGGAAATTCGCTAATCAGAAAAATACAGAAGAAATGGTGAGAATGTGCAGCAGGGTCTTGTGCTGACGTGTTAATAAAGTTTATTTTATAGCAAAATGCAAATTAGTTATTGAAACAGAAGCTGGAGGAAAAATGTGGTGTGTACTACGGGTAGAATGTATCTTGGTAGCCCTCAAGAAAATTATCTCACAAGCGCACCAATATTTCCTTTTGGGGTGACAATCTGAAACTGTCCTCCCTTAGGACACCAACAACTATCTCGTCTAAGTACATAGAGTATTAAGTCGTTTACATGAGGACATCCAATTAGCATTACTTGGCAAGTTTCCAGGATACAAGGGTCAGTATAGAAGGGAATAAAGCTGCATATTTATTCCAATATAAATATATTACACGTATTTTAAACTCGTTGTGATGTTACTTCTTCAGTACTGGTTTCTACATTACATTCACTGTAAATGCACTTATACCACTTGTCTTATAAGTAACCTCCGCCCCATTATTTTTTATTAATGAAAATAAACAGATTTGCTTTGAAGATTGTTAACACAACCAAAAATGGAGTTTTTTTGGTGTATCGTAACCTCCAACAAAAATGGTGTATTTTGGGGTTAAGTCAACATGTTTAAATGAGAACCCCTATTGAGCGACACCTGATTTTAAAGGTCTTGATAAAAGAAGAAGTTTGGCCCAAACCGGATTTCTGTATGTTGACTCTATCCAACATAATGACCAATCAAAGATATAATTTTCCCCATTTAAATAACATCAAAATGTTAAACATAGGACTAATACATCTGTTATTTTTTTAAAGGGTTTCATCCAGTAGGTCACTCAATCTATGTTATAAAACATAGTAATTAGGCGTCAACAAACTTAGATGACAGTGGGGTAACTGCGTTGATTGGTGCCCTCCCGCAGATACAAGAATGGCTGTTCTTAAAAAAAATTTAAAATGATGTCGCAACGTGTTGGTTTTAGATGATCCCTCTCCACCCATAAACAATACCAACCCACGGCCTCATAGCTGGTAGTAATTAAACATTATTTTTACTCTAAATTGAAATGAAAGTAAATTTATTTAAGTATAATATAGGACATTCTTTACATAACTAAACTATCTGTTGGTAGCATTGCAATTACATTAAATATGCCAATGGTATGAAGTATGCTCAAGATAACATGAAAGCTTTAAGTTTAAACTAATTTATCATCTTTAAAATGGAAAGAAATACTGCAACTTTAATCATCAAACGCCAAGGTTTATTATTTACAAAAATCTTGCAAGTTGTTATAATTACATTTATTTAAAACCTCTTATTTTTCTTCGTGTGCAAATATTTGTCGTTCAACGGGTAGGCCTAAGGTTGATTGCTCGAGGGCGGGCTGATATACTTTGAAGGGGTGATTATAATTTGCCTGTGTCAATCACGTTGATAGGTTGGTACACACTACGCACACATCATTAAGGGTCTGCTGTAGTGGCGGCCATCTTGGATTTTTATCACATAATACCAATGTTAAATTTCAAACCATTTATTTAGTTTATGTTTTATCATAAAATTGTTTGCAAGGTCTCATTTTAAGCACAGTCACAATACGCATCCGTCTTGCAATTTAGTTTTTTTAAATGCTTTTGATTTGTTATGTAATAGACATTTTGTAAGTACAAAGTTTGAATTTTTTTTCCTAACACAATCAAAAATTAATAATGAAAAATAATTTGCAAGCCGGATCCAAAATTTTATAAAGAATATTCAGTTTTTTTTTTTTCAACACTCAATTACAAAAGATAAGACTTATAAAATGGTTTGAAATGAGGTAATGTCAAAGCGTTCAGCACTGTTTAAATAGGGATACAGTGAGAAGCGCTTTCGTTTCCGGTTGCTTTTCGTTTACTGAAAGTAACGCCAGGTATTTAAAAAAAAACTTGAAATGCGTGTTAACTCGGCAAGAGTCGCGCACGATCGGTTCAACTCTTTTATTTTGTCCTATGTAGCCCATCTTTAAATGCATATTGTATATTTGGCTTCCTCCTAGTAACCTTAAAATTGAGTCTGCCACACTACAATCACACTGTTTTATTCCCTCTTTACTAGTTCAGTTAACGAATAGCGAGCTATCCTGTCTTTTCAATCATGTGCGACAACTCGAGTAACATGTTTTTTGTGTTATTAAACCACGTTGACGCATACCGTAGTCTTATTTATTTGACATTTATTTTATTTTGTGTGTTGTTTGTGTATAATTTTAAGTTTTGCTAGTATTTTACAATTTTGTTATTTGCCTTCTTGTTGCTACTCAAACAAAGCTTCTGAAGATGGGGTCTACCCAAAACGCGTCAGGCGAAGAAAAGACAAAGCTAAGAAAGGCTGATAAACAAGAAGACAAACGTTTCAAGCATCTTAGCAGAAATAATAATAACAAATGCAGTGATTTTGTTATTTGTTATGGGTCGAAACGAAAAAGAAAGATATTCTGGGCTTTTAGACAGCGTCGAAAAGGAAGAGAGGCGACAGGACTACAACTTTGAGAATCCTCGAACAATATGGAGACAGCTTTTAAGGGCACTCCGAATGTCTATATTCGACAATGTTAGCTATTATAATACACGTAACTTAAGATGTAATTTTAAGATTAAAGACTCATATTTTTTTCTAAATTGTACCTTTTTCTAGTTCCGTACACAAGAAAATAAAAAAATTAAAAAATAAACCTAAAAGTTATGATAAAAAACACTTTTTTAAATATTTGTATTATTATTAATTATTCTAAGTTTGAATAAGTTGATTCAGCCCAGAGGAGATGAAAAATCAACTGTAGCATAAACAAGTAGTTCTTTATACCCGTAAACAATTTGCAGAGTGGAACGTGTAAAAATAAATTAAACTTAGAATAAGGCTCATTTAACATGCAGCATATCAAAACTTTGAACAGCCATAACTTTTTTCAGGATCATCCATTTTTCATTTTTATTATGTCGTTGTGTTTGTCTTATCTATACCTTTAAAATGATATGCATAACAACCCATGCTTACATTTTAGGATTTTTCACCGACTCCTGACGGGCAGACCCCCAGAGGAGGTGAAAAATCAGCCATATTCTAAAAAAGTATTTTTTTATACCCATAAACAATTTGCAAAGTTTCAATTGTGTAAGTGGAACCTGGAAAAAGATATTGGGTTGTTCCGGGACTTTTTGCCACCCCTGTATAACTTTTTTATTTGTTGAAATATTAAAAAAAAAATCCCGAGTTAAAAACTAGATAATTGTGTTATAGATATGTGGTAAAAATTTGGTAAAGATATCTTAGATAGTTTTCTAGATAAGTGTAATATAAATAACAAAAACGTGATTTTTGGGAAACAAGCAAAACGTAAAAGTCAAAGTTTCATAAGTGTCCTACCTTTTGCTAATGTTCCTCCTGGACAGTATGTGGGGTTGTCTGGGTCTTCTTCAGCAGCATATATGTTTTCCAGCTTCCTCTTCGCCAAAGTTCTTTAAAATAACTCACTGTACAATAATGAACACTATAAAAGTGTTTGTAGTACAGCGAATTAATGTGGCCTCTAAAGCCATTTATTTCCATGGTAACGCATACATTATAATTCTTTTTCGGACATAAAAGTAATTATAACCATATCATGTAGTATATTTTTGGAAAGAAGAGGAAGAACAGGAGAATAAGAAATCATAAAAAAACTCAAAATCGATCAAAACAATTTTTCCCCATTTGGAGTGCTCTTAATTGATTAGAGGCTTCCGACAAAATTATCAAGTTTTATAAATAAATATTATTTTTCGTAAACTTTTGGAGTTTTATTGGCTGCCGGTTAAAACGACCGTGAACGACTTCTCACGTTGCAACCACTACGTGACCCTTGCTTGGTTTGGTGTATTTTTAGCCATCCAATGTTAGATTTTAAAATATTTTTGAAATGGTGTTAATATAAACATGAATTGTAAAGGCTATAATGTCGAATGATCGAGCATATACATTTTATTCTCTTTTAAGTTGTAATACGTTGTTTTATTATAAACAACTACCACATTTTGGTTTCCAAATTATTATAAAAGTTAAAATGTTGAATGATAAAACATAGATTTTATTAACTTCGAATTGGAATAAATGGTTTTGTTATAAACAAATATAATATTTTTTGTAATTCCAAATTATAGAAGCGTATAAAAAATATACGATTAAAAGGGCTTTCAATATTAAATAAATAATTCGTAAATCGTGTATATTGATACATTATAAACTTATACATATCTCCAATAAATATGAAAGAGTAATAGAAAATTTTTAATTACCTAGACCTAGGCGCACAGAGAAATACCATTCGTGAATTTCATCTGTCTAAACAAACATCTATGACGTAACCGCCACAGCCTTTACAATTCCTTATCGCTTTGCTCTGCGATAACTAACCTACCTTCTTCTTCTTCAATAACAATCAGTTTACCGTAGATCCAAGCCGGTGACAGTGTTTATAGGTTATGTTGTGCGTCTACACTTTGTGATTAAACTATGTGCGTGTATTTTGTATTATTTGTGCGTAAAGTGAGTTTAGTGTCGTACATATTTACTTTGGTTTCTGTTACAAATAGTTTGTGTGCAACCATCGAAATTTTAAGTAAGTACTTTTACGCCAGTTAATTATTATTAGATATAAGACTAGTATTATTATATTTATTTTGTTGTGTAGCTAAGCAGTTTTGTGTTTCATGACAGCTTTAACTGAGTTTAGATATTTATTAAAGTTTCTAACCTAATCATATAATGTGCGTAATAGTTAAGATGCCGATGCCGTCTGGCATTCCTGATATTCTGTACAATTTGAAATTGTAGGCCTAACAGGTTGTCTTAAAATACGATTCCTTATTCTGTCCTGAGAAATTCGTTATTTTTCTTGGTAAAAATTAAGAACGCGGTGACCAGAGGGATTCAGAATTGCCTTCATATTTTGAAAGAACAAGTTAAACTGACTCTGAAAATGCCAAAAATATCCGCGGTAAATAAATATTATAGAAAATACGAGAGAAATAAAACTCCAAAGTATAGAGTTTAACTTCGGTAATTTTTACACTAAATAAAACAATAAAACCGCTTAATATAGAAAAAAATATATAAACAATAAGTTGACTAAACCAAATTAATGAAACAAATCACGAAAATATACGTGAAATTGCAAAATAATTTTACAAAAAGTTTAGTTTTAAAACAATAACAATAAGCCCTACGAAATAACATTGAATGTTATCAAATGGAATAGAACGTTGATTTAACAAACGTTTCCAAATTGAACAAACATAATCACCACACAAATAAGGTAGAATTAATTGTTCTTATACTGGTACCAATTATATTGTGTTGTATAACAAAATTTCAAACATATATAAGGGTCAAAGTCACAAAACGGGACAATTTCAGACCCTTAAAAAAAAATAAAAGAAAAAAAATATGACGAAAATAAAAATGTTTATATTTTTTAAACACTTTTTTCCTTCTCACTAGACAAATTGCAAGATAAAAAGTTACTATTTTTAGTGACTAAAATATATTTCCTTTTTAAGAAATACAAATCGGTCACTGTCCTTGACCAGCTATCTTAAATATTGAATGTCAAATAAACAAACAAGGAGACCGATAATCACGGCAAAAACGGCATAGAATAAACGTTTAGGTTATGTGATGACTAATACATAAACAATATTCAAGCAGAGGACAAGATAACTATGTTTTTTTTCTTATTCAACACTTGTCCTTGAAACAGCTAAACAAAGACCCACTAAAGTATAAACCTGCCTTTACGTTATCGATCGCGATAGAATTGACGCGATCAGTAGTCTGTTGGAAGTTTATTAGTGAACTTCAACTGCTGGCTTAGTTGAAATAATTTCAATTTGTTAAATTCTTCGAAAAATCACCTAAATTTAAGGAAACTAATAATAGTAACCTTAATTGCATGACAAAACGGCCACGTAAATATTTTAAGTGTATATTAAAATGTTGCAGTAACCAACGTGCCTAGTTAGTTGCGCATTCGTTGTCTTTATCCTAAACTCAATAGGATAAACCTATGTTACCTATTAATGCTAATTCACCGAGTTTTACTTGAAAATTACAAAGCGGTCACGTACAAATCGGTAGCGTGACCGCCATGGTATTATGTGACCGTTTTGTTTATTTACTACTTTTAGTAATTATATATCCTTTGTTTGTGTTATATCTGGAATTATTAAAGATTTTGTTATTAAAGATTGTGTTGTTATACATATTAACTCAAGAAGTTACTTTGTTTTTTTAAATATTACATTATTATAGCCAATCAGTACTTTGTTATGATTTTTCGGTTGCTTTGTTTATTTCAACACTAAAAGCAGCTTACCCTAACCATTGTTTGTTTTAATTATAAAAACAACTATTTTACTTGTCTTCCAGCATTTTCTAATCACAAATTTAAATTATTATCAAAACGGCCTCGATCGCTACCGCGCGTTAACGATCGCTACCGCGCGGTCACGATCGATACCATTCGGTCACGATCGCTACTACCCGGTCTCGGCCACACAAATCGGTCACACACACGAAATCGGCAGTATATGTTTGATTCAAAATCTGATTGTATAATTTTTATACAGAATTATTAAATGAATGTTATTGGGTATATTAGATATTATTAATTATACTTTTAAGCTATCTCAAAGTAATATTTTGCCGATTAAGCAAGCGTGACCGATTTGTATCCATTAATGCTTCAGTACACTAAAAGTCCATAAAAAAATAGAAATTCATAGAATTTAGCTCAGCTACATATGAGATAAGGTTCCTGAACATGTTATTTACCTAATATGCTATTTATTTATATAAAATCAAATACTTAATTTTAATTAATTTTTTTTTTAAATTGTCCCATTTTGTGACTTTGACCCATAAAAACTAATTTTATAAACTGACCGTTCATCAATGCCCACTAATGGAAGCAGGTTTACCTACTGTCACCCTTGGTTTTATGACTTTGTCATTTAATATTCAGTTTTCTTATAAAATAATACAAATAACAATAATTAATTTTATTGATGTCTTGTATAAACCTAGAGTAATATAAAGTAAATAACTTGAAGACCTTAGATATATCACAGATTTACATAAGTATTTTGTCTTTTAAAATATTTATTAAAAAAGTAATTATTGTCCAAAAGTATTTTGGTAAACAAATAAAAATTACTTCTAAAAGAGTTAACAGAACCCGTAAAGTGAATAATAAAATTTGTAATAAAAGAAATAGAAATGTTCTTCATCTGTATAATTACAAATGTAAAATAATGTTCGTTTATTCGAAATCTTAAATCTCAGAAAATTGTTCATGGATTGGTTTGAAATTTTTTCACAAAGAATCTTTGAATACACATTTGAATATACGGGTAAAAACAACACATACTAGGCCTATTAATACTAAATATTTGACGGCAATGGGAGAACACTAAATAAATAACTTTATTGTTGTTACAGTAATCAGCAGTTTGTTCTGATATTCCCATTAACAGCTGATTATTTAAACTTTAAAGCAATTATTTGTATTCTTAACTTTTAGGTTAGATTTTTATTAAAGTGTAGACCTGAGCCTTGCTGGGTGCTGGTTCTTTTAACCTTTAGTATAACTGCTTTTATAAAATATAAGAAATAATTTGATCTGGACATTTTACCATCTTAGCTTTGAGGTTACTATTAATCCTACACCATTATTATAAAGAAAACAACATAATTATGTGTGTAGAACGTTCCAACGGGGTTGGCGTCCACTAGTATTTTATACAAGTATAACCAATTATTTTATTTAAATGCAAGTTTTATATATAAATATGTACTAACCCAGACACATAAGTTAAAGGTTTCCATATTGTTTGTACATACTTCGTCAGCACCAAGAGTCTCTATCAGTATTGCCCTACTTTCGTTACAATAAGAATGGGTTTGCAATACAGTTTTATACTGCAGTAACCATTGCAGACTTACTTTTCACAATCAAGCTTTTGTTAACGTTTGGTTTTATGTCACGAATGTGTTGGTTTGTTTACAAAAGCATTCCTCCCTCTAAATATAACGTGTTGATGCATTCAAAACTACGGTATGTCTGTTGTTACATCAACTTAGATGTTTCACATATTCCAAGTGGTGCATATAATTAATGTTTTACATCTCAATCAATTTGCAGTTAAATAATATGATACGGAATAATTTTAAGTAGGCCTAACATAAGTATTTTTTACGACTAAATTTACAAAAATATTGAAATTTAAAATGTTTTTATCAAAATAAATTATAGAATTATGTTGCTCAGGGATAGTGTAGCTTTTTATTAGTGAAACAATTTTTTCAATCGGTTCAGTAGTTCCAGAGATTACCCCCTACATACAAAACAAATGTTAGCCCTTTATAATATTATTAATAATAACTTCAAAGCTAAGATGGTAAATAATGTTAAATGTTCAAATCAAATTATTTCGTATAATTTATAACAGCAGTTATAATACATTTTAAAAGAAACAGCAAGGCTCGGTCTACACTTTAATAAAAACCTAACTTAAAAGTTAGAAATACAAATAATTACTTCAAAGTTTAAAATCAGCTGTGGAAATACTAGAGCAAACAGCTGTATTATATGATATTTTATTCAATTGGTGTCATGGTAATACATGTAAATACATGTGTTGGTTTATCAGTTTAGGAATAACATAAGTATTTTTTCCGACTAAATTTACAAATATTGAAATTTAAAATGTTTTTTTATCAAAATGAATTCTAGCTTATGTTACTCAGGGATAGTGTGTATGCTTTTTATCAGAGTCATTATTTTTTAATCGGTTCAGTAGTTCCAGAGATTGCCTCCTACATACAAACGAACAAACAAATTTTATCTCTTTATAATATTAGTATAGATAATATAGAAATTAACAAAAATATTCGCATTACAATTAAAATTAAATCTTTATATATAATACGAGAAACCGTTTTTTGTAAACACAACTCCTCCCTTATTTCTGGACCAATTCTAATGTTTGAGGTTTCAAAAAATTCGTCTAATTTCGTAGTTTTTCAATAAGGTTTTAGAAGTCAAAAATTCTTATCCTTAATGGCGTAAGCTAATCTCAAAGGTCGGGTTTTCCCCATAAGATTAACATGGAAAATATTCAAAAACCATTTCCATACAAAACAGCTGTTTATAATAAGAAACAAACTAATCCAGCTTATTTCGTTTATGTAAATAACGATGATTACAGTATTCAGAAGGTTATAAAAAACATTTTAATTCAAAACAGCTGTTTATGATAAGAAACTAACTAATACAGCTGCTTTGTGGAAGTAAATATTGACTTTTATAAGGGTGGAAATTAATTATTTATTCAAATTATAAAATTTACGAACTAATTTGTTTTGAACATTTAACATTATTTACCATCTTAGTTTTGAGGTTATTATTTATAACTTATTTGTTAGGTTTTTGATTAAGTGTAGACCTGAGCCTTAATGGTTCTTTTAACCTTTATTATTACTGCTGTTATAAAATATAAGAAATAATTTGATTTGAACATTTAACATTATTTACCATCTTAGTTTTGAGGTTATTATTAATCCTACACTTTTATTATAAATAAAACATAACATATGTTTTTAGAAGGTCGCACCGGGGGTTGGCGTGCGGAGCACGCAGCGGTCTCCCCTAGTTAAAGGGATTTCATGAATTATTAACTTTCTATAAACAATAACATTTACATACTGTAACCACTTAAACATATTTTAGCTGCTCTTATTTAATAACGCTGACAAGGCCGCTTAATTTGACTCTGTAGCCTGCTTAGTACATATTCAAGAAATTGAATGTGCTGAATAACTTTAATTCATAAAAAACTGCAACACTATGGTATGAATGGCCAATTTAAAACATATTATAAACAATTTGTTTTACCTACATTGTTAGGCGTAAAACTACAGGGATTGAACCCAAAAAAAAATGTATTTAAAGTGTTGCTGTGGAAAAATTTTGGTTCTTATTTAATATTTTTTAAATGCGTGAATTTAATTTAGGACACCCACCTGATAAGTTTGTATACGACGAACTTTTGTTAGGAGACAGAGTAGTGCTGCCAACATAAGCACTTTGTACTATTGTATGTTGATAAACAGACTGTGACTAAAGACTGTAAGATTCAAATTCAGGATTTTTAAAAAGCTTGCATTCTGTTGTAGAAAACAGCTTAATTGATGTTACCAACGTATGATATATGTTTAGAAAGTGGAAACATACTGTGACTAGAGACTGTAAGTTAATACTTCAGGCTATTTTTATTTTCATCGATACAAAAAACATTGATACAACGAATACACATTGGATCGATTCAACGTATCGAAACGTAAATTCGATGTACATAGAATATCCCTTGTTTGTATTTTATGTAAAGCACGGTGAACGGTGATCATTTATGTATTATATAATTTTATGAAGTGAAAATTGTGTGTAGGCCTATTCCTGTTTTGTTATACACACATTTTATTAAGTGAAGTAAAGTTGTAGGGACAGCTGAGTCCGGCGATCATGTTTATTTACGTTTGTATGGGTATTCCGATGTAATTTAAAAGATATGTTCAAATATTTCCAGAGTTTTTATAGAAATATTCCCGAGAATTTCAAAAATAAGTTGCTAATTGAATGGGTGAGTGGGAAAAGGGTAAAATTAAAAAAAAAACAAAAAAAAAATACGAAAATGAACTTACCGAGATAACAGAATTGTTGTAAGTTCTAAAACGCATCCTTTGAGAGTAAAAATGTTAAATTTCCTATATTCTGTGATGTAGTAATACAGACATGACTTTTAAGTTGAGTGGAAGAAGGATAATATTCCTAGACCAGTCTTGGAATTTCATCCTTCTTCCACTCAACACGTTCGTCGCGCACCGATTTGAAGTCACTGAGAGCATGGGAATTACCAGTTTTCCGTTCAACTAGAAATGGGTTTGTTTCCAATTCCATTTATTATTGTTTGAGCGCTAGGTCCGCATACTGGGTTAGATACTGGGCAAACAGATGTTTTCCTTTCATTACCATAAGCAAATACCTGAACTTGACATTTAAAATGGAAAACAAAGGTGTTGTGCAGTGTTCCGAATGTATTGACAGACCAGTGAACTATACTTTCAAAATCAGTAAATGTAATGATGTACCTCTTCCTTCTGCAAGAGCTTAAGGAAAGTACCTATGAAAAAACCGAGGATTGATGACATTGTCAAAATAGTTCAACATATACCCGATGAATACAAGGCGTTCTATGAAGAACGTCTGGCCTGGCCTACTTCTGATTTGGAAAGGGCGAATGATGAAAATGAAGATGAATAAATGAAAGACTCTGTAAATTCATAAGTTAAACTAAATGTATCATTAAATTTCTTTTGATAACCATCAATATTATTTACACTTTAACTATGTTTACTACAGCTTTTGAGTAGAAAAAGGATAATAATCCAACATACAGCGTGTATGACCAATCCATAAAGACCACTTCTGTTATAGTAGAGCATTGCTCGTCCAGTCTCGTGGTTTATTCAAGAAATGGGTATTCTCCGGCTTTGTTTAGCCAGAATCCAATCAAACGGTAAAAAATGCGACTTCATAAAACTGTTGATAATCGGTGAATTGTACTGAGATAGCGATGTGTTGTCGGCGGAAATACATCATAAGTATAGAACAATAAGCCCTACCTAATATAGTGTTATACAGAAATAGGTATAATTTGATTTTTAATACTTACTTCTATTCTTCTGACCTTCGGGCGGTTTAAATATCAGACATAGAACACCTTAATATAAAATAGAACTAAACTATTAACTCATTGACTTGTCCTCCTGTCATATTTGCTTTCATAACATTAAATCTGTACAAATTTGCTCTCATATCACTAATTAAATACATTGGTTAAACTATGCTAACATCTTCATTATACCACACCGGGCAGAAAGTACACACTGCTAAGACAATATTGGCTTCACTCTAACAATGTTTAAACATAATTAACTAACTATAGTTACAAGTACTTTAGGCAAAGCCTAGTTACTGGAATTGTTTGTTAACATCCAGTAACTATTCTGAAAACATTTCTTAAAACTGGTTTAAAAACTAATCGTAATTATATTTTGTTACATTATTGATGTCGTCTTTTAATATATAATAACTATTTTCGTTCACTATATGATTTTTGTCAATCTTAATCTTAATATACAGTATTGAGTTTATAAACAAGATGAAAGATGGAACCCCTTTTTCTAGACTTTCAAAATCGGGTTTCCTATACCCAAAAACATTTAAAACGGTACCCCACACTGTATTTTTAAAATTTTACATAAAAACGTTATCCCGACGCGCTATGACTTGTAAAAATAGGTTTTCTCCTATACAAAAACATGTAAAATGACACGCCGCACTTTATTTTTAAAATATTGACCCCAAAAACGTGACCGCAACGTGTTACGTCCCTTTAATTGTCAAAATCGGTTTTCCCGTACCCAAAAACACTAAACGAAATCCCACATTGTATTTAAAAAAATTTGATCCAATATTTTCAAAATGTATAACCAAAAACGTGACCCAGACGCGCTACGACTAACGCTAGAAAGCTCAAAAGCTTTTCAGCACTCGGCAATAAAATTACAAAGATTTTGACTCCACCTACGACGTTTGTGAGTGCATATGTCGTGTTAACAGACAGACAGACACACAACAAATTATCGCATGATTTCAATACTACGGTATTTTAGTGCGAGCCGAAGTAATACCTTCTTTATCCGTCTAGTGGTACTTTTCGGGATTCATACTATCGCTGTTTCGGATAACTCAAGCATCCATCCTCAGGTATCACTCTTGCGAGGTCGTCAGGACATTAAAAGTTATTGCAACACATAACATAACACACATACAAACACGAACATTCGTCATCGCATTTCGCCCGATACAGGCGCGTGGTTCTAGAACTAACGCTTAATCTTAAAATTTAAAGTGGAATGATAACACTACACAGACTCCAAATGGTTTAGTACACATCAGTTTAGTACCAAACTTATAAAATAATGTGATTCGACCACGCAGCTGCACCGCTGA
The DNA here is from genome assembly GCA_018207615.1 of Philaenus spumarius. Classification (NCBI taxonomy): domain Eukaryota; kingdom Metazoa; phylum Arthropoda; class Insecta; order Hemiptera; family Aphrophoridae; genus Philaenus; species Philaenus spumarius. Next base: position 188,406 of record JAGFPH010002330.1, on the reverse strand, counting down.
CATGAGTTGAGTGAATATCTACTAACGAAGACTGTTAATAGCTATAATACTTATAATAATAATAATAGTTTTATTACAGTTAAACATAATAATAGGCAACAGTCATATTGGATTAGAGAACAATACATCATTTCACACTACAAGTACATAATTATATATCAATCAAATCACAATCCTTGAATTCCTCCACCGAATAAAACACCTTTTGCTTACGCCATTTTTTAATTACATTTTTGAAGGTTTTTCCTGGCATAGTTCTTGTATGCAGAGGCAGTTTATTAAATAGCATATACTGTTGGTAATAATAACTCTTATGCGTTTTAGATAGTCTTATACTAGGAGCTATAATATCACATTTGTCTCTCATTTTGGTTATGGAATTGTAATAGATTTTGTTGGACATGCATTAAGTTACAATATATACAAATAGGCAAGGCAAAGTCATAATCCCAAGTTTACAAAAACCGAGTTTACAGGATTGTCCATATGACAACCCAATAATGAGCCTTATAGCTTTTTTTTTCATATAAAAACTCTCCCTGAAGGACCCGAATTGCCACAGAGTCGTATACCATACATCAGCATTGAATGGAATAGGTCGTAGTATGTTAGAAGAAGTACTTCCGAACTAACAAACTGCTTTAATTGTCTTAATACATAAATTACCCTAGATAGTCTTATGAAAAGATTTGCAACCTGAGATTCCCAGGTCGGCTTACTGTCCAAATGCATACCCAATAATTCAAAAGGGGAGTCCCCCTCCCATAAAAACTCAATGTTAACATATACCCTTTTCTCAGAAACTATAATAGATAAATAGGTGAATTTGTTTTACATATATATTAACTCATTATACAAATTTAGATAACATATTATTGTTCTAGGTTACCTCTAAACAATTGTATAAATTAAAATAAAATGTATTGCAAAAATTCTAAAATTATTTTTGTTTTATATTTTTCTTAAAATTGTAATATTTAATATTTTTTGTAATCTTTTATGTAAATGTGTATTACATGCCTAAGATTGTGTGTACAAAATTTCATTACTGTAGCTCTAGTACTTTCTGAGAAAAAGGTACATAAGTATAAAAAAACACAATTTTTGGAGAATCGCAAAATGAATGAGGCATAAGAAGGATTGTCCACATCTTCAGCCTCCTCACAAATTTCCTCTAGCACCTTCCTCTTCAAGCTGTTTATAAGACAGATTGAAAAAAATTGTTTTACTAATAAGAAGCTACACTATCCTTTAATAACATAGGTTATAATTCATTTTGATAAAAACATTTTTTATTTCAATATTTGTAAATTTAGTCCGAAAAAATCTTAGGTTAGGCCTAGACTTATGAACAGACACATGTATTTACATTTATTACCATGGCAACCAATTGAATAAAATAACAGATAATAATGCTGTTTAGTCCAATATTTCCATTAACAGCTGATTTCAAACTTTGAAGCAATTCTTTTTTATTCTAAATTTTAGGTTAGGTTCTTAAAGTGTAGACCAGAGTCTTCCGGTTCCTTTAACTTTTATTATAACTGCTGCTTAAAATATGGGAAATAATTTGATTTGAACATTTAACATTATTTACTATCTTAGCTTTGGAGTTATTATTGATCATACACATTTATTATAAAAAAAACATAACATGATTTTGTGTTTAGAAGGTTCCATTGGGGTTGACGTGTGGAGCTCGCAGGGGTTTTCCCTAGTGTTTAATCAATGACACCCCAAAACGTGTTCTGGGGACCACGATCCTTGCTCATTTGCTACTCCCAACCTTGGGTCTTACCATAAAGGCCACTGCAAGAGCTCATTTTTCCTATGGAAATTCGCTAATAATGAAAAACATAATCCTAGACCAACAATAACGTAAATGTTATAATTACTTACATTACATTTTCTGAAGTAAATAATTTAACTACACTGTGCATTGCAATTATGTAGACCTCATGTAATTATGCAAAATAATGATTACACAATACAAAGTTTGTTGTAATAACTATTTCCAGAGATTAACGAATTTCATATATGCTTTTGACAATTCCAAATGTGCTTGTTGTAATGGAAATTATTAATCACTTCATATTTTGTGCTTCGTGATTCCCTCACACTCTTGTTGATATCCGTACCTGGTTTACGCCACAATAAAACTTAAGGTCTAGTTAAAATACTATTGAACAGTAAAATGGCCGACGTATATTACCAATCATTTATTGCTTATTCAAATACATAAACTTTAGACCCAGATGTAGGGATGTTTTACGAGCACCAAATGCTATGTTATCTCTACGCCAAAGTACCCACTAAAACGACATTTCTATAGATAAGGTTTTAAAGGTCTAACTAACTGCACACTCAGTAATTTAAAACACTTGCTCTTACAAAATAAATAAAATTAGTTTTTAATGTGTCATTATGTGATGTGATCTTTTAACGCGTGTCACAGTCACAGAGATTGGCTCAGAAAAATTACAGCGAAGTTTAAATTTGGTACGCAACCAAAATAACTGTTGGAAAAAACATTGGGTGCGCTTAAGACCACACGTTAAAAGTTATAACTTCTATGACCGATTTATATTTTTATCAGAATAAGGGTCAACAAAATTACACAATAAAGTCAATAAAGTGTCGAAAAATATTATATCATATTTTGAAATTATTGCATAATTAATTATTCAAATAACAAATTATTCTTAACTCTTAAAAATTATAAGTAATTTAAGCATATCTTCAGTTATCAGTAAATCTTCACTACATTATTTTTGATATATTTTCTCACATTATAAGTTACACATTTTTATTCCGTTTTAAGCGTGTATATAATCTAAGTATATCAAATTATAAATAATCAATGAAAATTGAGCGTATTCCATTTGTTTAAATCTTTAATTTTAACTAAAAAAATTTAATGTTGTTTTGAATTTCCTAAAGTGTATAAGAATTTGTAAAAAAAATTAAAATTGTTAATTATTAAAAATTGTTAACTATCTTAAAAAGTTAAAAAAAAAAAGAAAAAAGATTTCTTTTCTATCAGATTTAAAAATGTGCAATCTAAGGTTACACATTTTTCATTTATAAAAGTTATAGATAAGTTATGGAAAAATCCTCAAATAATAAAGTTATTGGTTAAATATAATTAATTGTAACGGTCAATGCACATACCGACTTTCTGTATTAACGAATCCAACAAAGAAAATTCAATACGCTTATCTATATCATGAATCACTTTCTTTATAGTAGCGTATATGTATAGAGTAATATACGCGAAAAGAGGTGACGAAATATTTATAACAGAAATTTTAGTACTACTAAAAAATAAGACAATGATTTTGAGTTATATTTTGGACTTAAACAAATTAACTGTCAATTTATTCAAAAGTATTACACTAAAAGTATTCAAACGGCCAAATAAAAACCGTTAAAACACTCACCGATATACAATATACTCCCTCTCCACGCTCTGACTTGTGTCTACGCAAAAAGTTGCGTGACGCGAGATTTCAGAAACATAGTCAAGCGAAAGTGACAAACGGGCCAATAAAAGTTATCACTTCAAAAACGAACTTTTAGTACAGATTATAAAATATTATGTTTAATGACTGTACAGACTATTTTAAATGTTTTTGTACTTTGTCTTTTTTTTATAAACCTAGACGTTCCTTCTTCCGATTGTTTTTACAGTTATACCATCCGAAAAAGAATCAAAAGGGCTACACAAAAATTATCTTGACATTGTTTGTTAAAATGTACGTTTTTTAAGTAATTTAGGTTTGAAATTTTCAAACAGCCGCCATTTTGAAACTCATGATTTTATTAAATCGCTTATTTTCATGAGATATCTCATTCTTAGGTTAAACTTCATTCGAAGTTTGAACTCAATCAGTAAAACCTTTCTCTATATAAGATTTATTTTGTACAAAAATAAAGGCGGATATGTAGAAAACAAAAAGTTTTCGGGTCTGTGTTTATACGAATTTATTTCTTATTTTGACACATAGAACCATTCCCCCAATTTTGGCACTTTAATAATTCCCACTTTGAAAGATGCTTGTAAGCCTTGTTTTACCAAGTTACACTATAAAAATTACAAAATAAAAACATAATAGTAATATTTATATGTCTTATGGATAGTTTTCGTTGACAAACTTAGTCCTAAAAGCAGACTACAGCCATACAAATATACTGGTTTTGTAAAATGTGTACTTTTTATATTGTTAAAATATTTTAAATGGAAATTATTTTTCTAGCTCCTACCAACAAGAAACTTTTTAGATTACAGTATGTACTGGGTAAAAATATTCAATCCAACTTAAAAAGATCAACCTGAAAGTTATATAATTTACATATCCAAATTACAACATACATTTTTATACAATTTAAATACTTTAAAATGATAGAAGTGTAAATAAGATAAAGGCTACCATAACATATCCAGTATTTTTATTATAACTTTACTATTATTAGAATCTATCTTACAAAACAAGAACAAGAGAACATGGACTACAGTTTAAATTTTACCATTGTAGCCTACGGATTGTCAGAACTGATTGGTTTGACGTAGTAAAAAAAAGCTAATATAAATGTATTTACTGACTATAGCTTTATAATACAAAGCTCTTTCAAACTAATGTATTTAGTTGCACCTAGGAACACAGTGCTGCTACCCACTTCCAATTGAGTAGAATACGCATATATAGTATGTATGTATACAGGGCTATTAATTAAAAAAGAAATAGACACTTTTCTAAATCAATAACATTGAAGCTGCATAATTTATACCAGTCATGTTGGCATAAGTGGGTAGCTAATAAACTAAAGTTTTACTTTAACAGCTGATTGTTGGAATGTTGTTGCTAGATAACCCTTCTTTTTGTTGATGTAAAAATGGTTAATAATATTGTTGAGAAAGCTTTTTGTGTGCTTGAACTAGGGAAAACACGTTTAGAAGAAGATGGATTCATTGATCGACTAATCTTTGGGGACTTATCAACGTTTCATATCAGAGGAAAGGTTAACAAAACACAACCTGCGTATCTGGGGAACACAAAATCCTAGACTAATTGTTGAACATGAGAGGGATTCTCCTAAGATAAACGTGTTTTGTGCTGTAACAAAACAAAAGATATACGGGCCTTTCTTCTTTCAAGAAAGCACGATCAGAGGCACATCCTACTTGGATATGGTGAGTGAATGGCTTACACACTAAACTAGAGGAAGACACCGCATTGGCACTATGATGTCAGAGAATACCTTGATGAGCAATACCAGGCACTGGATTGGTCGTGCAACTGACGACAATGTGTCACTGTAGCTTAGGCCACCTCGCAATCCAGACTTGACCACATGGCATATATTTCTGTGGGGTTATGTTAAATATCAAGTGTTCATTGATATATCCCATAAATATCCCTATTACCATTCCCTTGGGATTAATTCTATGCATAAGAAGAGCTATATAGAGTGTTGACGTCAATGCCCTTAATAGAACCTGGTCAGAACTTGACTATCGAATTGATGTTTGCAGTGTAACCCGTGGGGCTCACATAGAAAATCTATAACATTGTTAACAAAAATTTGAAAAGTCTTTTTTGTAATTGTACTATTTTTTTATCTATTGATAAAACCAGTTTTTTTAAACCATTCATTAAAAAGTGTCCATTTCTTTTTGAATAACCCTCTATTAAAGACAGAACCATATTTTGTAAAAAAAAGTCAGTTAAACATAAGATGTTTGTTATTATTATGTTTGTATAAATTGAGAGTTACTACGTATTTTCTACTGAGCACCGTATTTGTTCGGGTAGGCCTACACATTTTATAATTTCTCTTTGAGAATAAATAATGCTATATTAGGCCTACAAAAGCCTGTTTTAGTGAAAAGCTAAAGTATTAAACGTGATAAACCATGCATGCTGATATTGTTGCATTATTTAGTGGTTTTGCCTAGTAGGCCTACAATGCGTGGATATGTGGATAGACCTAACATGTGGATATGTGGATTAACATTAATTAGATATATCATGTAAAGTCCTTTGTAATAGTTGTTTCTTAACCTAATACATTAAAACAGTTTTAAAATTTAAACACTGTATGAAATTAATACATAGTAGCCTAATACAAATTAAATATACATAAAAACATTTGTTAAATTTTAAAGTTTAAAACCTTAAGAACATCATACAGCAGAAAACATATACAAGTTTAAAAGTATACTTTGGAGTGAAATAAAGATTTTTAGACCTTTTCCATTCCAGACAATTAGTTCTATCAAAGGAAATAAAACGGAAAGAAAGACACTTTAAATTATTATTATTTTAAATTTTCCGCTTACACTTCCTCAGCAAGGGATATTTAATTAAATTACAAGTGAAAAAACATAGACCAAGACAACGTGTTGATAATAAATAACAACACCACTGTAGGCTGCAAAAAAATAATTGAGATTGTTTTTAATGTCGCATACACGAGGTATTCAGGCTGTTAGTTCAATAGTTGTAGTAAAACCGTACAAAAGAGATAACATCGACCAATATCTGGAAGGAATCAGGGTAGCTCAGTTGGTAGAGCGTTACGACGGAATCGTAAACGTCCCGGGTTCAAATCCCAGTCTTGGGCCATGTTTTACTTTCTCACTATACTATAGTATATAAAGTATACTGATCGCAAAAAAAATCGATGTTGAGATTTTTATGGAAATATCCGTTTTTAGACCAGCTGAGCCCAAAAAGGTGGTTTTTACAAAATGTCTGCCTGTATGTATACAAAGCTAGAGCGAAAACTGTTCAATCGATTTCAAACAAATTTGCACGAGACATGTCAAGTAGGCCTGTATAGATGCACGAAAAAATTTTCTGAACAATTTTGAAAAACAACCCCTTATTTGGCAAAAACACCCCCAAAAAATCAGTTATTATTTTTTATAAAAAAACGGCTCCAACGATTTTGATAATATTTGGCTTATTTGTAGCCTTTAATGTACAATATCATATGGAAAAAACCGCATCTTTCTAAAAATTCTCGTTTAGCTAATAACAATAATAATAATAATAACTGATTTTTGGGGGGGTTTTTTGTGGGTTGTTTTTCAAAACCCCTTTTCATGTATCTATACAGGCCTAATTGACGTTTTTGGTGCAAATTTGTTCGATATCGATCGAATAGTTTTCTCTCTAGATAATAATAATAATATTTATTAGTTAACCTCCTACTTTAATAAATCACCTCTCCTACCCCACCTATAATAATTATGAAGTCACAATGAATCTGTTTAATAATTTAAATATTTTTGTGAGAAAGTATGTGCCAGTTCCTGGTACCGTTTATTTTCACTTGTAATAATCACTTTTAATTAGCCTGGCTTTTTATTTAAATACAAATCGATTATGTTTCTTGTCTTTTTAGGATTGTTTAGAACTAGTTTCTTGAATTTATTAGTTTATATAAACGAAATAAACAGGGGCAGTGTAAATGATTTGAACACTTCATGCTAAAACTAAAGTCGTTTGCAAGTTACGTTATTATAAGGAGTTTTACGTATACAAAATCTATACTTTTGAAAACGAACGCTAGCATTTTAGAGAGGGTTTTCGTATATATTTTTAAGGACTAAATTCACAATCTTCAGAAACATTTCATGTTTTTCGATAATCGATAAATAAAAGAATGAATGAATTTCTTTTATTCGTTTGTTTGTTTCTTTTACAAAATAGAAATATTGTTCTCTTCTTCTTTACAAATATTTATATACAATTTATAGAGAGAAAACCGAACTAAAACTATAAACAAATAAAAGCTACCCTGAGGTAATAAACATGTTAGGAGCTTTATTATTTGAAACTTATAGACGAATGCTTACTAAATTTAAATTAAACATAAAATACACTTTAAAAAAATTATAAAATTAATGTATATTGGCTAGAAGTAAATTGACAAAGCATTCAAATTTCCTTGCAAAAATATTTAGTTGTTGGAAATAAATATTAACAATTTTAATTTGCGTCATCTCACATTGCATTTTTCTACTAACCTAATAATAGATTATTTTAATTACCATTCTTTATTTACCTAGCTATTTCTACTCTAACCAACAACACAAGTAATAAAAGCAAACTTTCTCTGTCTCAGTTCAGGAAAATGTTGTACAAAACGTACAATTCACCGGAGCTGTAAAGGTTCTGGAATAATTTAGGTCCAGTGATTTAAAGTTTCGGTTCACCGCACAGATAACTTTCTTCAATGATTCAAGTTCGGTTTCCCTCCCCTCTGTGTTCAACCGGTTTTAAACAGTTTAATGTTCCTTCAGCTTTTGATGACTCGTAGTTTACTATTTGTCGTAAATCGTGGTAAAAACAGAAGCTATACGAAATAAACGTGTACAAGTAGCCTATTTTTAATAAAAAAATAATTATTGCGTAAGTATAAGAGATCAAAGTGGTACATTTAAAATATTTTAACAGAAAACCTGCCAAGTTGGTAGAAAAATTGCGTTGTAAATTAAACACATATGTTCCTTGCATACAAAATAAAATTTAGTCGATAAAATCTCAGGGATTGTCTTTTACACTTGTCAAGATAAGCAACAAACAAGTGGGGGTGGGGTTGAGGTAGCAATCACGAGGAGGTTAGTTCCGTACGACCGGCTGGCCAGCATGCTCGAAGTGGGTCGTGTGTATTTTATTTATTAATGTTTGACATGTATTATTTTATTTAACGTTAGGTGTGCTTTTTTTATTTAAGGTATGTAACCTAGTTTAAAGTAAATTATTTATACACCTTATCAATATTGGATATTTTGATGTGAAGCAACCTTTACGAAGTTTAATTCCAAAGGGAAAAGTGGTTAGCTTACCTTAGAAGTAAAACCACCAACTAACTTTGATATTCCCCTGATATTATCCGTGGCTATCAAATACAAGTTTTAAAGAAAGTTTTGTGTTTTTAGATCAATAGAATAAACATATTTACTGTAATATCTTTGCACGATACGATAGAGACAATGGGTAAATAGTGGGAAAGAGCAAAAAAAGGAGCTTGATGTAATAAATTATAAACATTTAGTAAACGTATAAAGTTCATTAGAAAAAAGGAATGGAACTATTAAGCGGTAATAATTTAACATGTAAATAAAGATAAGTGGTTATTAAAGTTAAATAAATGGGAACAACACTAACTATTGTGGACAACAATTAAATTATTTGTTTGTATAATTTCTTTTAAATATTTTCCCGTGCAAGGAAGAAGGGATATTAACCTATGCAGTCATGAATGTCATCAAATTTATTTCATTTAATTGTTTGAAGTGTTTTGTAAGGAAAAATCATATGTGTATAAAAAATATAAAGCTATGACCTACAAAAATAAAATTTTATATTTATTTCCATAGCAACGAACTGCATAAAATAACCGATTTAACACCCGATTCGGTCAGATTTCCATAAGAAATAAAAACAACTTAACAAGTTCTGAAAAACCTCCTTTAGCAAGTCTTTGTGTTCTCCGTTGCTAAACCGATGTTAAAGTGCTAAAATTATGATTGCTGCAGTACTTAACTCTGATGGTAATGTCCAAACATAATAAACGTGTGTTTCATTTAAACACGATATAAGGTACTTAAGTCAACATTAGAGTAATGTTAAAACTAGGTTTAAAAGTAGTAAAAGTCAACGGTTACGAGCCTACGATTATTAATTTCAGCTTAAACTCTGATTTATTGCGAACAATAATCGCTTTTTAACTCTGATTTAACGGTTTACCCCTGGTTAACTGTTACATATAAAACGTCGTCATCAACGATAAAGATGTATTACTTTGTTTAAAAGATTTTACACTTACAATACCACTCTAAACGGTGTACTAAAGGATTATAAAAGAGTCACAATACTTGTAAACCATACATCTTTTGATTTTATCTTAAACTTTTACTTTTTCACTATACTATAGTATAGAGAAAGTATAGTGATCGAAAAAAAATCAATGTTGAGATTTTTGTGGAAGTGCCGTTTTTTTTGGGACACCCTGAGTTGAAAAAAGTGGTCTGTATGCCTGTATGTCTGTATGCACACAAAGCTAGAGCGAAAACTATTCGATCGATTTCAAACAAATTTGCACCAGACATGTCAAGTAGGCCTGTATAGGCACGAAACGGTTTTGAAAAACAACCGCCTTTTTGGCAAAAAAAACCCATAAAATCAGTTATTATTTCTTTATAAAAAAACGGCTCTAACGATTTTTATAAAATTTGGATTATTTGTAGCCTTTAATGTACCCTACCATATGCAAAAAACTACATCTTTCTAAAAAATCTAGTGTAGCTAATAATAATAATAACTTATTTTTCGGGTTTTTTTGCCATAAAGGAGGTTGTTTTTCAAAAGATTTTCAAAACTTTTTTTCGCGCATCTATACAGGCCTAATTGACGTGTTTGGTGCAAAATTGTTCGAAATCGATCGAATAGTTTTCTCTCTAGATAATAATAATAATATGTCTTAGTTAATGTCCTACTTTAATAAATCACCTCTAGTACTTTAATACAATTAAGAAGTCACAAATTGAATCTGTTTAATAATTTAAATATTTTTGTGAGAAAGTATGTGCCAGTTCCTGGTACCGTTTATTACATTTATAAAAGTATTTAAAAAAGGCTAAGACAATGTCAACAACTTTGAAAATAATTTCCTTTCCTAGAAAGCCCGTCGAACGATTTATTTAACATAATTGAAGCATATCAGTAATTTAAATACGGTATTAAATCGTTCCTTCTCTTGTTTCATGAACATTTGAAACTGTTTCACTACAGAATTCGGCTTCACAAAACAAAATATTAAGTTTGCCAACTGAAATGTCTTCATTTACCTCTGGGCTTAAATCTTTTACTAGCTCTGAATTAACTTCATTATAGTAATTACTAGCTGACCAGAGCTAATATTTCGCATGTTTGGAGTAGGCCTACTTGCCTGAATTAATACATTGATTTAATTAAGTAAATTGCGTTTATTTATTTACGTTGGTTTAATTTGATTGAATTGTGTGATTGTACTTGCATGTAGAATGTAAACAATCTAACTAACAGCCGTCATGTTAATTAAACAGATTGTGCTTTTCATTAGGAATCATATAAAGTATAAAACTAAAGTTTTTTAATGAATTTGTGAAGCGAAAACTTGAGTTTTAAGCTGTTTGTGTATTTTTCGTCAATAGCGGGGAACATAAGATTTAAAATGATGCTTGAATAATAATTGTTGATGAAGAATTAGGGAATATATCGCTTAGCGAAAAATTTATTTTAAATTTGTATATAACTTTAAAAAAAATTAAAATTGACCACTCTAAACTACACTTAACAATAGATTTTAAAAAAATACTTAGGCATAAATCAGATAATATTCTAAAACTTTTTGGAGTTATTGAGTTTTTATTGAACAGTTTTAAATTAAATAAAAGGTACCAGGATCTGGCACATACTTTCTCACAAATACATTTAAATTACTAAACAGATTCACTGTGACTTGTAGGGTGGGGTAGGAGAGTTTTTTTTTATTAAAGTTGGAAATTAACTAATAAATATTATTATTATTATTATTATTATCTAGAAAGAAAACTATTCCATCGATTTCGAAAAAAATTGCACCAAACACGTCAATTAGGTCTTCATAGATGCACGTAAAATGGTTTTGAAATTTTTTTTAAAACAACCCGCTTTATGGCCAAAAACCTCCAAAAACAGTTATTATTATTATTATTAGCTAAACGAGAATTTTTAGAAAGATGCGAGTTTCTGTATATGGTAGGGCACATTAAAGGCTACAAATAAGCCAAATTTTATCAAAATCGTTATAGCCGTTTTTTAATAAAAAAATAATAACTTATTTTTTGGGGTTTTTTTGGCCAAAAAGGGGGTTGTTTTCAAAATTGTTCAAAACCCTATTTCGTGCATCTATACAGGCGTACTGGACATGTCTGGTGCAAATTTGGTTGAAATCGATCGAATAGTTTTCTCTCTAGCTTTGTATACTTTGATTAAAGTAGGCGATTAACTAATAAATATTATTATTATTAGCTAGAGAGAAAACTATTCGATCGATTTCGAAAAATTTTGCACCAAACACGTCAATTAGGTCTTTATAGATGCACGTAAAAAGGTTTTGAAACATTTTGAAAAACAACCCCCTTTATGGCCAAAACCCCCCCGAAAATCAGTTATTATTATTATTATTATTATTAGCTAAACGAGAATTTTTAGAAAGATGCGGGTTTTTGTATATGGTAGGGCACATTAAAGGCTACAAATAAGCCAAATTTGATCAAAATCGTTAGAGCCGTTTTTTTATAAAAAAATAATAACAGATTTTTTGGGGGTTTTTTGACCAAAAAGGGGGTTGTTTTTCAAAATTGTTCAAAACCCTTTTTCGTGCATCTATACAGGCGTACTGGACATGTCTGGTGCAAATTTGGTTGAAATCTATCGAATAGTTTTCTCTCTAGCTTTGTATACATACAGACATCCAGACATACAGACATACAGACATACATACAGACATACAGACAGACATTTTGTAAAAACCACTTTTTTGGACTCAGGGGTTCCCAAAACGGATATTTCCACAAAAATCTCAACATCGATTTTTTTTGCGATCACTATACTTTCTCTATACTGTATAGTGAGAAAGTAATACAAATAAAAATTTAATAGTGATTTTACTTTAATGTAATATTGTTTAAATTGTTTTTAAAATGTAACAAAAATCTGCAAATAATCCATACATATAAATGAAACTGAAGTGTATGTCTGTAATTTCAAAATATAAGCTTTTTTCTAAGATCATATGGTTATGGTTATTCACACATTAAAAATATCTAAACGCACACTTATACATTTTTTGTTTGTTTGTTTGGCCGGGCTAATCTATGAAATGGTTGAACCGATTTTGACTAAACTTTTATTAACCTGTATATATGACTTTTCACAGAATATTTTAGGCTACTTTTTATAGATAAAATATTGAAAATTCCTGTTAAAATATTATGGAAAAAATTACTGATTTTCTGGCTAAATTACGGTATTGCATGTCTATTTCAATATATGTTTACAATATGACCAGGTCACAGCTACCACCACCACCCAACTTAGATAAAAGTGCCTCTGTCCTAATCAATCATGATTTCCGTAAAAATTCGTTATTAAAAATGTGGCGGAAAAATGTGTGTCGTTAAAATTCAATTCACCGCACGCAATTTTTTGGACGTTTTGCGCATATAGAAGTTTACATTTCAACAACTTCAACTTATGAACTGTTTATGGTAATGCTAAAAGCAAAGCGAAACTATGCTAAATAAAAACTAAAAGGCTTTATGATCTCTATTAGGCCTATTTAGACTTTATTGGATTCTGTGTATTGTCCAGCACTCAAACAAGTTATCGGGTCAAAGTTATTCAAAGCCATTTACCAATATAATGGATCACATATCATGTATCTGTTTCAATTAATTGTGATCGCTTGGTTTCTCTATGGGGTAAGAGATATAAATAAGTGATCCAGTTGGTTTGTTTTTACAGCAAATGTAACAGCAGTATCGCAAAAATGAAGCAATTAAAATACTAGCCATTACAAATATTTTAAAGTCCAAACTTTGGTCAACCTATTAGAACAGTCAACATTACAAATGACACAGGCGATACCACACTCTGTTTTGCTGTGTTTATTCATTGTTAAATTTAAAACATAATTGTTTCTTCCAGATTGTTCAAAAGTTTTAGCATCGGTGAAAGTTTAAAGGTGGAATATTAAGCAATATGTTTTCTGAGTGTGGGATGTAGATATCGTAATGAATTGCATCAACATTCCGGTCACGCTTCTGCATCGTGTGTTTAAATTACTATACACGATGCCGTATTGGTAGGATTATTTTTTTGGCAACATATCGTGGAATCAATATTAAAAGGAGATTACAACAGCGGCAAAATGTTTTATTGGTCTTAAAAATATTAATTACTAGAGGAAACCCATAACCCCGTTAGGACCTTCTATACACATCATTATATTATGTTTTCTTCTAAAGCGAGAGATAATTGTCTGTCTGCTAAATGGATCTGGAATCTCCGTCTAAGGATTTTGGATTTTTTGATTTTATGTGGGGCTTTTGGCCACGAGAAATCGATTGGAAATGGTCACCAGTCTGGGAAAATTCGTTTTCTACGTCTTTTTATTAAATTAAAAAGTGAAAATTGTCCATTTTAAACAATACAAAGCACAGCTGATGCAAATGTTTTCAATGTCATTACAATAATCATCGGTTTTCTTTTAAACGAACCACAGCTGATGCAAATGTTTTCAATGCCATTACAATAATCATCTGTTTTCTTTTAAACTGTAAGCCTAATGTTGTATCTATTTATAGTTACCATGGCAACGAATACTTCTGCTAAATAAACATGCCCTTTATTTAGTTGTTTAATGTTATAGGCCTAACCTAAACGATGTTCACGGAAATTTGCAATAATAGTTATTGAAATCATAGCCCTGCTTATAATCGAGCTTTAGCTCGGACTCCTGGTACTGTTTTCTTTATAATAAAGCCGTAGGATTAATAATATCAACAAAGTTAAGATGGTAAATAATGTTAAATGTCCGGATCAAATTATTTAGTATATTTTATAGCAGCAGTTATAATGAAGGTTTAAAGAACCAGCATGGCTCAGGTCTACACTTTAATAAAAACCTAACCTGAAAGTTAGAAACACAAATACTTGCTTTAAAGTTTGAAATCAGATATTAATGAAAATATTAAATTAAACAGCTGTTTGCTAAGGTAATGAATGAAAATACATTAAAGAAATATGTGTTGGTTCATCAGTCTAGGCCTAACCTAAGAATTTCTCCGACTAAATTTACAAATATTGAAGTAAATAATGTTTTATAACCTATGTTACTCAATGATAGTGTAGCTTATATATAAAAAAAAAAAATTCAGTTGGGTCTGTAGTACCAGATATTACATCCTACATACAAACAAACAAATTTTATAATATTTTTCTTTTTTATATTATACTTATTCACATGTTACACTGTAAACATACATATAAATAAAAACACAATTTAAAATCCCACTTAGGTTATACATGAAAACAAACAAAATATAATGCATCAAAAAACAAAAGAAGAATATTTGTTTAACTTACTGATAACATAACTATTCTTAGGCCTACTTATAACATAACATAAATACATTAGACATCCAAAATACTACAGACACAACAATACAAGTATCAGTGTAACACTGAACAAATTTAAGGATCTCCTATGCATATGCCAGTTTGAGACTTCCATCAAAAAGAACAAAAAAATATCGAGATGGAGAGTTCGGCAAGTGCCCTAACCTAACCACAAGAAAAACAAGTATGAAGTTTTAAATATATACATATCATAGAGTATAAAAAATCAGTCTACCTGCAAGGCATTACATAATATAATATTGCATAATGTCGAATAAGGATTCAATATCATTTGATAAAAACAGCCAGGACTTTACACTTCTTAACACTAGACATAAGTACATATTTTTTAAAGTAGTCATTTTTTGAGTGACAAGGTCATAAAAACGAGCGGCACTATAGGTAAAAAAATGACGGTATAGAGTTAAATTACAGGTACAAGTACAATAGCAGAGTTCCTGAACTTGTACGCAGTATCTCGCATGTTATTTACAACAGAATTTTGTTGGAAAAATATTTTTAAAACTTTATAATATACGTAAAGATGAGGTAACGGAGGGATTTTGGATGCCAAAAAAGTGGCCAAGAGTGATCAAATTTAGATCTCCTAAAAATTACTCGAATAATACTCTTCTGCAGACCAATTAGTGGCTTGAGTATGGTAAGATAAGTGCCTACCCAATCAGTAAGCCCATACCCTAGGCGCGAAGATACTAGTGCATGATACAAATACACGAGTACTCTCTCAGGGCAGACATTTCGCGACAGGTAAAATTTACGTAAGATCAAAAACATTTCCCTATTAAGTTTCTTTATATGCCCCTCCCATGAAAGATTTGAATTAATTACAAGCCCAAGATATTTTATTTATTTAACTAACAGCATTGACAAGGCAGTTTAACCCAGACTGAGGAAAATATGCACAACAGAAATAAGTGTAATAATATGTGAGTTAAGCTACCATGTCAAAGTCGTCACTGGCAAAATCATGGCCGTCATGACTCGATATTTTATTTTTATTTCCTAAACATTCAGTTTCTGTTTTCATTAAAATGGCTACAAAGTACCTTCTGTCAATGAACGGTGCAAGTCGTACCAATAACCCCTCTTCGGTCCCATTGTACACATACGAGTTCAAATCAATTATATATATTTTTACAAATTTCCCGCCCACGTTATGTCTATTCTGTGCGATATTATGAGCGCTAAACCCACATTGAAATTGCTTAACCTGCCAGCAACCAGCCGAATTTGAGAAACATACGGCTACCTTCTGAATGCCTGCTGCTTTCTGATTAACCCTACTAATGTATTAAAAGATTGAATAAATGGTTTAAAACTGTAATCACATTATTTTTTAAGAGTCCTCGTGTTCCTAACATAATATGTTCTGACACGTGCACATTGGGTTACAATAGCAAATTAAAAGAAATCTAATTTGTGCCCATATTTGTTCATTGAGTCCAACCAACTAACGAAATACCGTTTAAACTAACTTAATTTCAACTCTGGTTTTTTAGTCAAGTTGACCTAAATTTGACCTTGCATGTTTTATAGACGGCAGAGAGACTTTGTGATTTTGTGATTTTTGCAATGTAATTTTTCAATTAAGACACGCTTTTAATTAAAATTTTCTTTTTAATAAGCAATTGATTCGTGTAAATTGTATAGTTTATTTTAAAACTAATAAAGAATTGATATTTGTGTATCTTTTAAAAATAAAAAAAAAGTTTTTGTACTTAATGAAATTATTTTAACAAAAACTCCTTTATAAGAATCTTAAGAAAAAATTGTGTATATCTATCTTGTAGTATAGACTTAATGTACAGATAGAAATATGTGTAAAGAAGCGGGTGCACAGGCAGGCGATTGTGTGTGGAAGGGAGGAGATGTGTGCTATGTGTGACGGGGTGAGAAATGTGACTGCTGCCAGACTCTACTACGCAGACTGTTTTTTAAGGCAGGAGCACTGCGCATGGCTTACTGCGACACTGATTTCCTACTAGTAGAACAACGCGGATGCACATCCATTTTTGTTTGTACACCACAAACAGAGTAAAAATAAGTAATTGTTTCCTTATCACATAAATAAACACGGGGCGTCAACACTACAATGTTTTTAGGAACGGTAGTTTACTAGACAACGAGACGAACCTATGTCACCGTCTGACTCGCTACACTGACCTACACGCTGTTAGCGCATGCGCATTGGCCGTCCCTGCTTCTGCGTATACAGCCAACCGCTTCATCACATATATTTCCATCTGTACACATAGTTTACCATTTATATTAAACAATAAAACAAAAAAATCAACAATTATTATTATATGAAATAAGGTAAACAAGTCAAGAAAATTGGTTTCATATATATTTTAAAAAAAATGCTTTTGTGTCTGAAAAGGATATTTAATATATTACCTGTCTTGTGTACATTTTGAGTACGAAAATTTCCAATTAAATTTTGACTGAGTCTCATTAGTCAGGCTTCTTCAGAGAGTATGAGAGAAGCTTTCACTTGTTCTTTACGGTGAACAGAATTTTACAAAATGAATCATGTTTCTGTGTTAACAGTATTATATATTAAGGGTGCAGAAGATTCTCTGCCGCACTTAATGTTTAGCAGTTTGTTGTGGTTTTAAAGAAAAGCAATTTAAGAGCTTTTATTAAATACATTTTATTAAGTTAATTAAGGATTATTTGGTGAACAAACTTTTATTCTCTAAGACAAAGGCATTCTTCAAAGTATAATTTAACATTTCGCTTTAAAAGTTGCACACATTCTTCTCACTTTGGGAATACTTTCAAAATGTTGTTGGAGAATTTGTTAAAAATTTAATATTTTTAAAATCAATACGGCATATTTTACAAGTAAAAGTTTCGTTAAGTACGTTTTTGTGATGTCGTTACAAAACCACTTATTTATGTTTAATGTAGTTTAATTTAGAAAGAAACAGAAAACGATAAATTTGTTTATTTATAGTACACAACATAAAACAACCAAGTAGTTATATAAAACTGTTTTTATCTATATATATAAAATCCAAATACCACTCACTGACCCATTCATCACGAAATCTCAAAAACCACCGAACGGATTGGAATGAAATTTGGTATGTAGCTTCCTCCAGGGCCCTGGGTGCTCGCTAAGAAAGGTTTAAAAAAAAAATAGAAGTTTTAAGTTTTGGGGGATGTCAAAGTTACTAAAAAGCCCCATAAGAAATACATAATATATTTATTGATATATTTTGTTGTTGTTAATATACATTTAACTTTTATTTGTCTATCCGTGCAAAGCCGGGTCGGGCCAGCTAGTATTGTATACATCTCATATTCTACAATCAAAATATATTAGCTATTATTGCATTTAAGTATAATAAATATATATTTTCAAACCAAAGAAACCCAGATTACAGTTAAGGTAAAAAATAAAACTTACCCAAACAGAAACGTATAATATTAACAGCTGTTTCGTCGCTAAGAATAATCAGACGACTGTTGTCTGATGATGCTTAGATGTGAAACAGCTGTTACAATTATCAATCATGTTGTTGTTTATTGTGAAATTTTGTATTAGTTTTATTTTTTACCTCATTAAGGAATTTCGCCAAGTAACGACTGTGGTCACACTTAACAGGTTTCAGTGTTCAAAATTATAGAACCCAATAGAAATAATGAGGTATTTCAAAAATTGAAAATTATGAATCACTTCAGAAAAAAAGACAGTGCTCACAAGACTTTAGAATGTTTAAGGTAGGAGAAAAATATACTTTTAAACCAAGTTGCTTTGATTTATTTACCCTCGTTCTAAAGTTTGAAACTGTTTTAAGATAAAAGTTTTGTAAGCAAGTAAAGTTTACAGAAAAGAAGAAACGAGCTTTGGGTCAAAGTTAACAACAGAACTGACACGGTTTGCGCTTAACTGAAGTTTCTTTGGAAATTTATATTCAGTTATTTATTTTAGAGGAAAAATACTGGCACAGGTTGTATAAATATGGTATGGATTTTTTTACTTAAACGTTTGCGTACTGGAAAATTGTCTTAAATAAAAAGATTTTTAATATTAGTACTGAGTACAAAATCTCTG
>JAGFPH010002330.1:152525-169004 GCA_018207615.1 Philaenus spumarius | reverse complement strand
ATTTTTGGGGGAGGATTTTAAATTTACGATACAACAAAAAACTACATTTTTATTCAAGTTAACAATCTCCAAAGCAAATATGTGTATTTCCACTTATAAAAAAATTATGGGGGGGGACTTTTAAACACCCGGTATATAAACATTTCACTCTTAGCCTATGTGAGTTATATTTCTGAAAGATGTTTTCTATAATTATTATGTAAGTCGATATCATTATTGTTATCGACAAGTTATTGTTACTTTTAGTTCTTGGTTATGGACTTATTTTTGTTTTGTATTTGTAAACATTTTTAAATTATTTTTTTCATTATGCTTTAAAATATATATTATCAGGTAATAGTATATCCTGTATTTTCATAACACAGTACGAATATTATATTATAAACAAATATAAATATGACAATTGAAGTTTAAAATGTCATACTGTCAAACAATATAAACAGAGGATAAAGGTATGTCTCTACGTATAGACAAACAAACCGTTGTTTCCCAGCTATCATAAATTCCCTGTTGAGTCAATTTTACCGAATTTCACTGAACAGTTATGAAATCAAGTTTTGTTTATCAATATCTCTCCTGCTGGGAATTGTGATTTCATTAGTTTAACAATACGGAAAACTATTATTGTTTTATTAATGTACTAGCTGTGAACGTGACTTCAATTTGATTATTAAAGCTGTTTTAAACTTAAGTTTTAGTACAATTTTCTGCCAATCCTAACATAACACTTTCACTTAAATTTGTCTACGTGTTTCGGAGTTCCTCATTTATCGTGACCCATTTCCGTACTGGATTCATCCGTTATGTAATCGTCTAGATATAGTTAGCCACGCCTCTAGCAGATATTTGTATAATAATTGTTTTAAACTTGTTTATGACAAGTGTTTGTAGCTTCGTCCAAAAAACTTTGAGAACGCTAACAGATTTAGGCCAAAGTCTCAAAAAAACATGCATACTTAGGAATGGTAGGAAACGATAAAAACATAAAGAAATATTGTATGTTTTATTTCTTGTGTCTAAATAATTATTATTACTTACTACGAGTTTGAGAAATTTTAAACACTGATACTGCATCACAATTATTTCGTTAACGTATGTAGAATCTGTTATTTCACTTCCACTTCAAACAGATTGGAAACAATCAAATGTGGACTCAATTTAAGTAATCACCCTTTATAGCGCAATGCTTTCATTGCAACTATTTATACTACATCTATATTAATATTATAAAAAGGTAAAATTTGTTTGTCTATGTGTTTGTATGTAGGGGTTAATCTCTGGAACTACTGAACAGATTGAACAAAATAGTTGTACTAATAAACAGCTACACCATCTCTGAGTAAAATAGGCTATAATTCATTTTGAAAAAACATTCTTTTATTTCAATAGTTGTAACTTTAGTCGGAAAAAAACCTTAGCTAGGCCTAGACTGATGAACCAACACATGTATTTACATTGATTACCATAGCAACCAATGGAATAAAACATTACTATTAACAGCTGATTTCAAACTTTGAAGCAATTTTTTGTATTTCTAACTTATAGGTTGAGTTTTTATTAAAGTGTAGACCTGATCCTTGTTGGTTCTTTCATTTTTTTTTATAACTGCTGTTATAAAATGTACGAAATAATTTGATTTGAACACTTAACATTATTTACCATCTTAGCTTTGGTGTTATTATTAGTCCTACACTTTTATTATAAAGAAAACATGATTATGTGCATAGAAGGTTGCAACGGGGTTGGAGTGTGGAACACGCAGGGGTTTCCCCTAGTACATTATATTATAAATTAAAAAGTTAACATTACTTTTTCTAAGAGCAATACAAAAATATTCTTACCCTTGCATTAATTATAAGCTTTTAATTCATTGTTCTGCTTGTCTTCTGAGAATATAAGATACATCCAGTAATACCACCACCACAATCATTATTTCAAATAAACTTGTATTTAATATTTATTGTAACCTATTGTTTTTTGTTGTTGTTTTTTTTTTATTTTTATAAAATGCACTTTAGATTACGCAGTTTAACGGATAATGTTATCAAACGGTTAATGTTGTCACTTATTTAAAGCCCCGACCAAGATATCACATCATAAACGAAATACATTTTTTATAATTATCAGTTGCTGCTATCGCTTTTTTTCCTGCCAGAGTGACAAAAATAACGATGCATTACAGAAAAAGCTGTAAATCTTTTGCAGACAGTTTGTTTTTTTAAAAACCAATCTCCTTAACAATGCAGATGATACCTTGGCGTGCTGGAGGTTTATCTGCAGCATCCTCCTGTTGTGGGTCAATGATGATCCTTTCTCCTATCGGACTTTGGGAGCTGGCTTCCTGACAAATCCTTACTGCTGTATCTGGTGGGATAGTAATGAAATTAATTTAATAAAATAAAGTATAAAATAAAGCTATATATTTTATTTGTATGTGTATAATCATATATATTATTATGAATCGTGTATATTATATATATAAACATATATTATTATTAGTAAAGTGTATATCACACCTGTAAAGTGTTTATACCTTTTTTCACTAAATGTGTTGCATGCTGGCTGTCCAAGATGGCGACTTCAGTGGTGAAGTTTATATTGGTAAATTGCGTGCACAAACTTTATGATATTCACAGTTCACAAAAGATTGCAATTCAAATAAATTTGTATCACAATATATATAATATATATATACAGTTACGTAAAATTAAAAAGAGAAAATCAAAGTTTAAAAATGAAATACAAATTACGATCAGAATTTGGTGTCCGGTTGTAAAGAGTGCGAATTGTAATTAATTAGGCAAATAAAAACGGTTAATGCGCTTTCCAAATCCAGTTGTGGATCACGGTTTTGTTGCGTTGCGAGAAAAATTAGTTTAAATAAAATGAAATAGTTCAAATATTTTTCGTGGTGCGTTGTCCGAACATATGTGACTGTGTTGCATACAATTGACTGCCGAAACAAGCTCAAGGTTGTTTTTAAAAGGTTGGGGGTTGCATAGTTACAGTTTGAAGTTTGTATTGCGTTGAAAGTTAATGTAAGGCGGAAAATGTATATTTAGTATGATATGCATTGAACAGTATCCTGTTCTTCTCTCTTGGCCTATCATCTCCTAATATAGCCGCCCATGTTTTCAGGTGCAGCATCTGTATGAATCATAAATAACTACATTGTAGTTTTGATTGTAGGCCTATTGCACGCACACAAAAACTTTATTTTAAGGAATTAATGATTTAAATAAATTTGATACAGCTCACTGTAATCCTAATTAAAGTACTGTATATCCTTTATTTAACATTGATACATTTCTGATTTGACACAAACATAAATTTCACTCGCACGAAAACAATAATGTACCATTAAGCTCATTCAGTTTAAACACACAACTGTGAAATAAAATGGATATTCAACAAAAACTACTCTGTAGTGACAAAAGATTAAAGAAGCAAAACAGTTTTAAGTATAAAAGTCTGTAGAAAATGGTGCATGTATTTCCCGTAAGCACCAGTAGCAAGACTTAGGTGGAACTTGTATGCAGTTGTTTGCAAAACAATTAATTTATAAGAAATGTAGACATATTCATTTAGGCAGCGCTTGGAATGCGTCAAAATCTCCAGTGCAGTAGGTCAAACACCTTGATAAATAGTTGTGGTTTGGTAGATACAATATATAATGCATTTGTGTGAAAACCATTATAACCCGTAATATAGAGAAATACTTTTATATTTACCAACTAAATTTCAAAATTTGCTATATAAATTTATTAATTATTCACATAGTATGGAAACTGACAAAGTAAAAATTTAGACTTTACTATTCGACTCTACGCTCATATGTTTGTAGACGATGACCTTTTTTTAGGAAATAGAGTAGTGCTGCCAATCAAACTATATTGTACTAATTGAATGTTGAATTATACATTGTAGTTCAGTAGATTAGTGGTATAATGATTACTGTAAATATAAATATGTTTGCAGACGACGAAGATTAACTGTACATATACGAATAAATATAAAAAATTAACGTTTGAAGTTATTATTTTTCGTAAGTAAAGCGTATACAACCCTAGCCTAATATTTTTGCAGACAACGACGTTGTTTTACATTCTATTGTTAAATGTTGAATACAGGTAAGCATACTGTGACTAAGATTATAGGTACTATGAGTTTAAGTTAAAAGTGTATTATTTTATTTTATTAAGTAAGTGATGTTAAGCCATAGGAATAGCGGAAACCGGCTATCGTGTTTATTTACTTTTGCATTCACAATCCGATATTCCATGTCTAACATAGGCGTATGTCTAATATTTTCTTAATAACTTATGAATAAAGTTTAAGTTTAAGTGTTTTACTTTCTATTTATAATTAATTACAATACAGTTTGTTAAAGTTATTTTCGGTTTTCATTTATTTCTGACGTTTAGAAATTGAATTAAACATTACATAAAACATTCGTTGCGTATACGTTGGCACCGCTGCATCAATATGGAGTAGAGTCGAATAGTAAAGTTGCGCCAAATTTTAAAAGTCAGAACCTTTTGGAATAATTTAATTTGAAGCAAATATCATATATTCAGTTTTCTGAAATGGTAATACGATGAAATTGTCTTTAAATTTGACTAACTGGACCAACGAGGAGGATTTGGGGTTCAAAAGTATTTAAACCTAAAAAGTAGATATTACAGAAAATTCAGCGATACGACTAATTTCGGGGGTTTCGTGTATCTGTGCGTAAGAATATGCGAGTTTTAAGATTCCCTTTTACGTAGAATTTGATGCTTTTAAACTTTTAAATTTACTATATGACATTTGGAGAAGCCGTTTTTGAATTACAGGCGTTTGAACATGAACACAACCCACTTTTCAGCCAAGTTAGTATAAACTGAAGATATTTTACAATTAGCTGTTGGTAAACCACTGAACCGAATCTAACATTCAAAGAGCTGATAAGACGTTGTCGTTTCGTTCTCTTCGATTGATTACAGGGTCATTTTCTCCGTAAGATGAGTTGTTTCCGAGATTTAAGCAAAAAACTGAAAAAAGTGCAAACAATTCGCGGTTTTTCAGCTCTCAAAAGCTACGCCGTGTCGGAAACTGTCGCAATTTCATATTACCCTTGTTTTGGATGCCCAAAGTGGATTAATATAATTCCCAACTTTGGCTTGTTATTTAGAAGTCTAATTTGCCTGGGTTGAAGATGAGTTTTAAACTGACCTGACACACAGACTATAATAAATGAATAATAAAATATTACTTTTTATGTCCGTCAAGTGATCCACTGAATGCGAAAAAACTCACTACCGCGGTTTCTGATGATATCACTCATCCATCTTCAGGTGAAATTATCACTCCTATGAGGTCGTCATTAACATTAAACAATTGTTAGACATATAACAGTAAAAAAAACAAAAAACACACAAACAACGTACACAATTTTGAACACCCGTCCCATGTGGTCATCACGGATTCCGAGTCAGAACAAAGGTCAAGATCCCCTCCAAACATAGGTGATAATCCCCACTCCTATATAAAGTCATTGGGTACTTTCAATGCAGTGTCAAATATTATGTTGGAATTAAACAACAACTTATCATTTAGGACATTATGCGGTTCCATTTTTACTGCCTTGTATATCTCAAATTCTTCATATACACTCATGTATTTACTTTTATCACAAAATTTTAATACCTTCATGTTAGTTTGTAAGTCCGTGTATTTGTGATCGGAGTCAATTAGGTGTGCAGCAAAATTAGATGTTATTGAAGTAGGGTTGCAGACAAAATTACAACATAAAGTTTGTACCAAAAACTTAGCTGAGTGTACTGGAGTTTACAAATTAAATTGTGACGACTGTCCTAAATATTATATAGGACAAACCGATCGTTCATTCAAGGAACATTTGCCGAAATCTAAACCTGAATGTGTTTTTTCGCATTCAGTGGATCACTTGACGGACACAAAAGGTAATATTTTATTATTAATTTATTATATATCGGTTATTCGGGACCTTTCCATAATGAAACACAGACTATGTATATAGATTAATAACTTGTTCATTATTTTATATTTATGTTTAAATTGTAAAGGAAATAAGTGAACCTTCAATACGCCCTTCTTAAATTTGTGTGTTCTGTATTGCAATTAGAATTTCGTTCAATGCTTTTATTCAAATATGAAAATCCTCAATTTAGTTCTTCTAAGGAAATATTTATAATAGAAAGAATTTGCCTAACCTTTACAAAAGTATACATTATATTATATTGATGTTTAAAATTGTAAAGGGTATACGTGAACCTTTCAGACACTTAAACAAAATGTGTACAGCCAAAGTTATATTGCAAATAGTATTTTATTCTACGGTTTCATTCAGATGTTTTACAGTAAACGGTGAAATGTTTTACAGACATGTACACACTCAATTAGGTTCTTTAAAAGAAATATGGATGGAGAAGAATTTTATTATTATTATTCAATTCCTCCCAGTTTCGGTGCAAACAAAATGCATTTACTTCTTGGATAGTCTCACTATATAAACTTGTTGTGAACAGTTTGATGTGGTAAAGTGGGGATTCATCCCAAAGTTTGAAACCAGAAATGCAGACTATGCCGAATTTAAACCGTAGACTTGGCATTACATAAGACGGGACTACAAACAGTTGTTTTGATTCGTTGCGTAGATTGATTTCACTGGCAATACGTTGTATTTAAACTTTTAAAGAGACTATGCAGAGTAAATACAGTTAGCCTAATCGAAACATTATCTTGTAAATTAATGTAATAGGACATGTTTTTCCTTTGATGGATTTCGTCTGTACTAATGCCTCTGAAAACAATATAGTTTTCCTTAAACTATGTTCACGTATAGTTTAAAATTTAAAAATTGGTTGCATAATGCATGCTTTAATTGTGTAAGTCAATATATCGTAGTTTTTGTGCACATAATTTATAATCTTTATCACTTAAACAGATACACTTTACTGCATTATTACTTGCAAGGTTACTGGTTGCAGTAGATGGCGTATACATCATAATAATGAAGTAAATTTGACTGCATAATGCATGTTTTAATTAAGTGTAAGTCAATATATCATAGCCTTTTTTTTGCACATAATTTAGAATCTGTATCACTTAAACAGATACACTTTACTGCATTATTAATTGCAAGGTTACTGGATTGCAGTAGATGACGGTATGCATCATGAGTAATAAAGTAAACTTGACTGAATTATGCTTGCTTCAAGTAAGTTTAAGTCAATATATCAAAGTTTATTACCAGGATGGATCCCACAGAAGTTTAGAATCCATCTATTACACAAAGGACTACCCTGTAGCAATTATTCATTACATGGATGCTAATGGCTCCATTAACACAAATACCTAGATATTCTATTACTTTACCAGATTTTGTCAAGTAACCATTAATTCAATTTCGCGTAGTTGAAGTATCTAATATAAAAGATTATGCTGCAAGTAAATTTAATCTAATGTCGTTTTGATATAATAAAACTTGAGCACAAAATCTCAGAATCGCCATATTTAGTGATTCATGAGATAAAATGGTCAATCACAGCAGTAATTTTAATTATTGCTCGTGCATCTCTGAAAATGGCGACATTGTCGTTGAAACGCTTTTGAATGAGTAATCGTATTAATAGTAAAATTTGTGTTTACGTTTTTTCTATAAAATTTTCTTTTCGCAAGTCAAGCTCAATAGCTCAATAGTTAGGACTATAAAGTTAAATTTACTCTCTACTAACTTCTTTATGTACTAAGGTAATTAACGCTTGTTATTACTTAAAAATACAGTTCACTGTTAATAGCCTTAGAACTACATATATTTTATATGTATTATTTATTATCTGTCAAATGTAGTTTGTATTTGTACTTTACCTTTTATGTGGCTACATGTTTCACTGCCACAGGCAGCATCATCAGGCCAGCTATCTATGTCCACTCAAACACTTATATATACACAACACTTACGGTAACACATATTTTCGTTCATTTTTCGTACACGTCACATAAATAAATAAATTTGTTTAACTTTGCTACACTTGAGAGTTACCTCATTCTGGTGTACTTCCTGCAAGACTGATTTGGAAAGATAAAGGTGCAGCTCTGTTAAATTC
The DNA here is from genome assembly GCA_018207615.1 of Philaenus spumarius. NCBI lineage: Eukaryota > Metazoa > Arthropoda > Insecta > Hemiptera > Aphrophoridae > Philaenus > Philaenus spumarius. The sequence goes on along the minus strand of JAGFPH010002330.1, from coordinate 160,875 downwards.
TTATCAGATTGTACCTTGTGACCTACTAGATTTTCTTATGACTCTTTGATTTTATGTTGTTGGCAAAATATTAGATCATAAAGGCAATTGGAAGCAAAATTCAATTTTTCATTTAAGATTTTTTCTGGATTGCTTTTATGGTGTTTATAAATCTCATATTCTTCACCACGAGCATACAGGATAATATGTCAGTGATACATAAAATAAATAAAGGCCACACCATGAACGTCATTGAAGAATACGTCTAATGTCTTGGAAATTTTGTATGCTGGCGCTGTTCTAAAGTTCACTAGTGGTCTGATCGGTTGTCCAGTTTTATGAATTTCGGCAGCGATCTCAATTTTGGAGCAAACTCAATTTTGGAACTCAATTTTAATTCCAACCCATTATTCGACTTGGTAATAGACATTGCAAAAGTAAATACAGATAAGAACTATGCACAGACGTAACACCGACAGTCTAGCCGTGGACAGTGATCTAACCACACGGACATTAAAATGTGCGATCGTGTATTTTGTAATTGTAGTCTCGTGTGTGTAAGTGTTTTTAAGTGTACTATGTGTTTTTATTTTTATTAATGATGAAGGTCAATGGTCCTAACTTGAAAATGGCTGAATAGCCGAAACGGCCGTCGTTGGACTTGTGAAATTGGACTATTGGACGGTAAGTTCAACAAGACAGTTTATTTAATAAACAATAGTCGGTATGGCGAGCATAAACAATAATAATAAAATTTAAACGGCCTGAGATATCAATGTGAGACCTTGACATAACATTATAACATTATTTTACTTTTTTAGGGAGGAAAAGGAGGGCAACTTAAAATTTGAAAATGCAAACACGAATCATGTGACCCCTCATTTTAAAGGGCAAAAAAAAGAAACAAATGGCGCAAACTAGAGGTCTCTATGTTGCCACCATCAAAAACTACAGCCATTCCAAAATACGGGCGAAGTACTTCCCAAAGTTATTAAAAATCGTTGTAGGCTATGGTGGTATTAACAGCTAGACCACACAATTGTCCTTACAGAAGTTGTAGATTACAAAATTTCCATAATAACACATGTGGGGAAATGACGAACATGATCCGGGGTAGTGGCGAACAGTTAAATCGTGATTTCCCCATTTGTCGCCATATTCTTTTTTCAAGGCATATTAAACATTAAATTACACTTCTTAAACATCACAACATAGGATAGATATGCTAAAATGAGTGTTGATTCTAGTAACCCTGAATAAATAAAGTAGATTTAAACGGATTTGTATTTACCCTGTTTTAAATGTTTGTTGAATTTAACAAGCAAAGTGGCAGAAACAGTTTTTTGGTTGTCACTATCAAACCTAACAACGTAATGAAGCCAGTCCAAGCGTGGTAATTTGACCTTCCCACGTGGTAGGTAGCAGCACCAAATAGACTCTATATTCAAACACAATAAGCAAAAAATGTGATGTTCGGCATTACCCGGGCGATCGCCATTTCCCCAGTCTCCCCCTGTATACATAGACTTATTTAAAATCGTGTTTTCGGAAATAAGCAATAATGTTATGTTACAATTTAAGGTGTTGTATGTTTTGTGTCCAATTCCTGTAAACTTTTTTCCGATGGTAGTATACTTGCTCTTGTAACACCTATAATTAGGTCATCTTTCTGACAATAAATCCGGTTGAAGTAATTCTGATTGATAGTAACCTTTTAGATCGTTACTATTTATTTCATGCGTTCTAAATTTTAGTGGTCCTCAAAAAGTTTAACACCAGTAATGACAATCCCTTCATCGTTGGGGATGTTTGTATACAAATTGCATTTACCAAATGAAATCATACGCGACTTGTAGGTTGACGTTGATTGCTTCAGTTTATCAACTAAGTCTACACGATATAGCGAATTTTAAATAACGTACAATTAAAGGGTTTTAACTACGGGCTAATCAAAATGTAGCATATACGTGGCTTCAACTACAAAGATACAAGTTTGATATTCACAACACGTTCATGTAGTTTTTTCAGTTACTTGGACTTAAATAAGGAGTTCGGTGTTATACACTCATGTCACGTTTTTGGAGACTGGCTCTTAAATTGGCAAATATTGCGTTCATTTATAGGCCTACTGGGGTTAAATTAGAATCGAAAGTCATCTGATCCTGATTGAATCAATCAACTTTGCCAACCACGAGAATCAGTAAAACGTAATTATGTTGAGAGGAGTTATTTTTAATTTTTGTCATATTTTAATATTCTTTAGTTCCGGAGAATTAAAATGAGTTATTTTAAGTTACTTGAACCACTTAATTTTTTAACGGTACAAAACAAAATAAGAGTGTATTATCAATCATCCAATGCAAATGTGTATATTATATTACATTTCTTAAATTAGTGGTTTAAAATATATATATATTTTTTTTTTTGAGTCCTTTTTATTTTTGGAGTATTTAACACTTATTGTTTACTTACTAAAATATTTTAAACGCACTCCAAACGTGAAAACATTTTTTTATTTCATTCAATACTAGTTGACCCGTACGGCGTTGCCCGTGGTGGTTGGTATTTTCAGTCTTTTTAACGTAATTGTATTCTTTTTAAGTGTTCAGTCAGTGAGTGGTATTTGGCTTATATATATATCTTTATATATATCTAAAATAACAAAAGCACTATTGTCATAATAATAAAAGATCTGAAATTATGATTTTAGTAACTTTGATCCCCCCAAACCCCTCCTAATTTCGAAATTTTTCATACCCTTTCTTAGCGAGCACCTAGAGGAAGCTGCATACCAAATGTCATTCCAATCTGTTCGGTAGTTTTGAAGAAATCGAGATTTAATAACATTGATCCCTCCAAACCCGCCCTAAATTATCGAATTTTTTGAAACCCTTTCTTAGCGAGCACCTATGGCCCTAGAGGAAGCGACGTACCAAATTTCATTCCAATCTGTTCGGTAATTTTGGAGAAATCGTGATTTAGTAGTTTATCCCCCCAAACTCCCTTAAAATTTCCAATTTTTTAAAACCCTTTTTTAGTGAACAACAATATCCCTAGAGGAAGTTACATACCAAATTGCATTCCAATCCGTTTGGTAGTTTTGAAGAAATCGTTTTTTAATAACTTTGATCCCCCTAAACCCCCCTAAAATTTCGAATTTTTTCAAACCCTTTCTTAGTAAGCACCTATGGCCCTAGAGGAAGCTATACATACCAAATTTCATTCCAATCCGTTCATTAGTTTTTGAGAAATCGTAATGAGTGAGTCAGTGAGTGAGTGAGTGGTATTTCGGTTTTATATATTTTATATATATAGATTATGAAAATAGTTTTAAAAAACTCCACACCTGAAGTTTTTAGTGTACACAAAAATTTATTTTCACAAGTTTCTTCCAAAACAATTTAATATCTCCGGAAATTTGTATTTTTATGAAATATTACATACAAGTTAAGTTGTCCAGCTGAATATTTTATATAAGATAGTATTTGTATACATTTTAAATTTTCTTCTGCTTTTCCAGAAAATATAGGACAAATGTAGGGCGTATATACATATATGCATCTTTATGCTTTTTCGCATCAAACGTGAATTTCTTGAAAAATATGAATTTTATAAGTTACATTTTTTTAAATTTAAGAATATATTCGGAAATTGTACACTAAGTATATGCATACATATATTTTGTATAAAAAAAGAAAAATCATATACATGTAAAAGTTGCATTTTCCGGGAAACTGAAACAAATTTAAATTTACGAAATTAGTTTCTTATGGGAAACTAACCGCTGAAGAACTTTACTGTCTTATAATATTGCTCATACAAGTTCATAATTTCGGAGATGTTTTCGGTTTTTTTAGAAAACGTTTACCTGTATACTCTAACTTTGACTTGTATATTATAGTACAGGTAATATAAGAGTTTCATTAAAATCAATACACCAAAGTAAGATATTTTGCCGCCAAATCCTTTTGATTGTAAACTTTTTAGAAAAAAATCTACTAATTTAAACTCTTAGGAAGTTGGTAAAGGGGAGGTATTAAAGGGTGCAAACGCTTGGTATTAGCTTGGTATGTAGATGTATGTAACGGAGTCTTTGAACGTGATTTTCACCCCCTTCGAAATGTCGGATTGATTTGAAACTTTGCACACTTAGCAAGGACCGATGACAATGCAATATTAATTTTTTTGGGTGTAGTAAGCGAGCATTGATCATGGTCCCCAGACTAAAAAATAAGACCATAAAATAAGAAAATATATAATTATTATAATTATAATTTATTTGGTCTTCTAAACCCCATACCTACCTCCACCACCCTCTTCAATGCCACGAAAGAGGTTGTACAATGTTTCAAATTGCAGGGCTTTCCAAAAACTAATTTCTAAAAATTTCATACAAATTTCACTCGCGGTTTTATTTATTCCAATTTTTTTGTTTAGAAATCACTATCTAAATCACTATTACTATCACTTCTAAATCTCTCCTTGCTAGGCGGAAATGCGTGTAATTCGTTACTTGCCAAATTTCAAGTTTCTTGAAAGAATATTTATTATTTTCTCAGTTTTTTTTTACACAATTTAAAGCAATTTTAAAAGTACATATGAGATCTTAAAACATATTTTATCTTAATCTATAACTTTCATATTTAATTTATGTTTAAAGAAGTCCACTATTTCCCCCTATAAATAATAATAATAAAAAAACAGTTCATTGAACCGCTTCAATCCCCCCTGCCAAACCTTATTCCGGACGATTGACATTTTTTGGCATTTTTTACAATATTTATACGTAATCCTCTTGGCAAAAGATTTCACACGGATGCATTAATTACAACACACTCTTATTGGTTATTGTATTACCCGTACCCGTAATGTCTGAATCAAAATATTAATAGAATTGAGTTTATAATAATAAACACATACAAGTAATATACAATAATAATACATTTTATTAAGCAAGAAATAACATTAACGGAAACGATATCTTTTATGTTTAATGTCAAACATGAGATGTATTTCTTCGTCATTTCCATTTCCATTAGCAGTATATTCTTGTCGTGACCCTCCCATTGCCATTAAAACAGAAGTAGGGCACTGCAGTAAGTCATTTGAACAACTGGGAACCTTTTGAAATACTAACTTCTTCTGAAATATATACAGGTCGTAAAATCGTTTTTTTTTAAATATATACTTGAGGGATTTACACCCTGCTCGCTCCGCTCGCCAACCCCCACACCACCTCTCTATATTAAAACTTTATTATAATATATTAATATTATAATAACGTATTATTATATACTGTGTATCGTCTATTCCCTAGACCGAAGTCTAGAACACGGCTTAGTTGTGTAGGTCGGCCTTAAAAAGGACCGTAAGTGTTGCCTGAAGGGCGTGTAATGGTTTCGGGTGTCCGTAGCCGCTTGTGCAAGCACAGATCTCTTTACAATGGGACTTGGGTTAGAGAGACTACGGTGGAGGTTCCAGCCAAGTCTAGCCTATTTTCTGCGAACATTTTTTCGTGTACGCTGTGTTGATGCAGGCGTTTGTAAATTAGAACAGATTTATTGAATTACAAATTAAATTACTTTATTCCTGGTGAAATAACCTGGCGTTCGGCGCGACTCCCCCACTAACGTCAGTGACTCTCCTTTTGCCTCCCTTCTCTGTGGCGTGGTTTGCCGCTTCGGCACTTGTCCGGCCAATTCTCCCGCAGTTCTAGGCTCAGTACTTCGTTCTCAAGACTGGTGGAGCTGGTTCCCTCGGCAGTGTTCGCTTTGTTGGTTCCCTAGGCAGTCGCTTGTGGGTTACGTATTTATTCTATGCTTATTACTTTATAATTATGAGAAGAAGAAGTAGAAAAACTTTTTTATACAATATATATATATATATATATATATAAACAAAAACGTGGTAAATATAAATATTTCACTACTTGTACACAAACGCATATAGTAATATACATAATATACAATAATATATAGTAATATTTTGTAATAGCCTATACAAAATATCAAGAACATTTGTGAAATGTAGACATTAAAGTATAATATTATTACCGGGAGCTTCGCCCACCAATCCCTACTTCGATTATGGCGAAGCCAATGTGAAGAAATTATTGTATACTCCGACATATTAACAGAAAATACCATTGGTTAGTAGGGTGGTGGGGGTAGGGGTGACATACATAACGCAAGATATAGTTCGAAATAGACACAACCAACCCCTATTTTTCGAATATGACATGGGATGTGATATCAATAACAAAATTTAAATAAACAATAAACTAAATTTAAAAAAATTGTTATTACATTAAGTTTTTTCTTTGCTTTTACCTAATCTAAAAACATTTTAGTTGAGAAGAATAGTTACTTGATTCTAAATTTGGCAAATAAATCTGTTTTGGTTGATTGTTGGCATAGACTAAAATAACGTTAAGTTTTTGATAAAAAACACCTGTTTTAAATAACATGGATTTATAATACATTAATCATTTTTCGTTGATTTTTGTTTGTGTTTGTGAATACAACCTAAAAATTGGTTTTATTGTGAATAATAATAAACTGATGCTAAATTTGCTAAAGTTAGCTGTTATGGTAATGAATATAAAGGAAGGTGTGCTGCTAAGCTTTTGATGCGAACAGCAGTATTGTCTGATATAGGACTGGAAGCGAAAAAACCAAATTGCACTATATTTACACTTTGAAACTAAAATGTTTCAAAACCCAATTAGAATATAAGATTAAGTTTCCATATTGTTATCTTAAGTAGGTTTTGCTCTAAGTTGATTATATGTCAATCATTAAGTCACGTCAGAGCTGTTTGTGTATATAATATAGATTGTTATAATTATGTATAGATTTTTCACGCACAAATTAAGCCCAGTTTAGTCGGTATATTTTGACGAAGTATGCAGTACATAAATAAATAACAGTGTTAGATTTCCAGCATAGTAATTATAATTGATATAACCTTTTGTATACTTGAATTTAATAGACATTTCTGTAAAAAAAGAATAAAAATGCACTAAAAACATTTCTTCATTTGACATAATTAACCTGTATTGAAAACATAAATTAAAACTTCTAACTATAAAATTTGATGCACACACTGGCTAGTGATTAGATTTTCTGGCATACCACAAGATATTTCAACTACGCTGTAATTTGCATTAGCTCTCAAAAACACACAAGTAACAGTACAATAGTTCGATTGCAATAGAAACGATATAAACAAAGCTTCTACATTAAAAAAAAGTCGACGAATAGTATTCGTGATTTTTAGAGATCTCAATATAGCAAGATTAAGGGGATTTGCTACTGAAAAGAGCGACATTTTGTATTAATGGTAAACAAATTTGAAAATTTGTTTCCTGGTGTAGTATATGCTGAAAAAATACAAACATATGAAACATAAAAAGTTTGACTTTTATCATAAGGCAAACAATTAAAAGCTGGGATTTCGATGATTTTGCCCAGGCATTTTTGAAGCGATATAACTATAAAAGTACTTTAATGATTTTTCTGGTTCTTAACATTTCTTAAAGGTAATACAGCCTATTACACATTTAGGTAGAATTATGTCGATACACCTCAAATCTTTCTTTACCTAACTTTAACATTAAATTGTATTATATTTTTATTTACAGTTTTACAAATTAGTTTTTGACTTATGATGTATGTAAGTTGCAAATATACATCTACCTAATTATTTAGCTAAAGATGCATAGAGTAAGTGGTAAAAAATTGAATAATGTACTTCAAGTGGTTCTTGAGAAATATCGAATTTAATCTCTAAAAATATGAAATTCTCACATTTCGGGAAACGGCGATTTAATAAAAAGTATACTTCAATGTGGAATACAGTGAAAACATGTGAAAAATTTCTAGGTAAATAAAGCTATATATGTGTTTGTACTTTATATTATGTCTGGTTATTTTTAGAGGGTTATTGATAATAATGTAAAAATATATGTAGGCCAAAACATAATTGTGTTACAACCAGACAGCAATTTGGAATGATTTTTCTCCTTCACAGCGTTTTTAAAATTTGGTTTTTCTCGTACATATGTAAAGAAAAAATTACTTCTATTGCAATTTGCATGTGTTTTAGGTCATTTTCAGTAGCAAATCCCCTTAGTAAATATTATATTGAGTTTAGTTTGTGAGAAGATATACTTGATAGAATAAAAGGTGAAAACAGAATCAACAAAATAGCTATTTGTACAACATGTGCGCCAAGTGCCACTTTGCTTCACGAGAGAATCGTTTGACTTTCTCATGCAGCAAAGACACTTTGCGCTCGTATTGCACATAAGATTTTTCCTACGTTTGCTGAAGCCGAGGAGGCAATTTTCTTGAATGCAGCAAAGACACTT
>JAGFPH010002330.1:135859-149914 GCA_018207615.1 Philaenus spumarius | reverse complement strand
TTCTATGGATTGTTGGTTTCAGTGGCTTGTTCTATGGATTGTTGGTTCAATTCACCAAATTATTAGCCTTTTTATCATTTTAAAATGTTTTCCGTCTTAATATGTGTCGTAATCTTATATTGTCTGAATGTTGATTTCTCTGCCTCTACAAATAAATCTTTAAAACAAAACTTTTAAAGTTATACTATAAACCTAAAGGTTAAACAATTTGTAACAAAGCATAATCAATTCTTTAACAATAAAACATAAAATCGTAATTTATACCAAGTTACGAATCGAAAGAAAGAAAGAAATTAAAAACTGATTCCGTGAACCAAATAAAGCTAGTTACGGTATTTTAAAACTTTGGTTTAGTAAAATCTGTAAATATAAGAAATAAGTAAATACGTTCACTACTAAGGACGCACATGTGAGCTTGACACTGAACACTATGAGACGCGGTCGATGCACAGTTCATTGCATGCTTCGCACGCCATCCCCCGTATTGGAAGTATTTTCAACACACAATGCATTGCGTGCTTCGCACGCCAACCACTATATTGGGAATATTTTCAATAAACAATACATTGCGTACTTCGCACGACAATCTCCGTATTGGAAGTATTTTCAACACACAATGCATTGCGTGCTTCGCACGACAACCTCCGTATTGGGTGTATTTTCAATACACAATACATTGCGTCCGCTTTAAAATATTAGTGATTATTACGTAGAAAGTTTAAAAAATAAAAAATAAAAAAATTTCTACTCATTTAGACCATAAATGTAAAAAAATAAAAGGTCAGCTCCTAGCATGGTAAATACTAAATTTGGGTAGCAGTGAATGTGTTAAGGAGTACTCTAATTCGGCAAAAGGAGTATATTTTGACCTACCCAAGAAAACTTTTAAAAATTGGGAAGTTAATTTGGCTGTTCAGGTGAAATATTAACCCACACAGCATTGAGTCTGTACTTTTACTCCATCAATGAATACACAAAGACCTATAATATTCCTAAAGGCCGCACCAAGTAGTGACCCAGCAGCTCATGTTTGAACTCTTGTAAAAAATGAAATAAGTATATGTAAAATCAAACGGCACCTAACTTTTAGAACATATTTTAGTGCTAATATCTTTAAAGAAAAATATCCGACTATAATTAATAATATACATTTTTCCTTTCTCCGGGAGCTAGGGGGGGGCCGTGGTCCCTCTCTGCCCATAGATATGGGCGCCCATGACATAAAGTCTCCTAGTCGTATACAAATTTGTAATAATGGCAACGGGACCAACTGATGTATCAGCCTTGCACTGTAGAGCACTCTATGTAAGTAAACCATTTGTCAATATCAGCTGTTTCTAGGGCGAATATTTTAATCAAGGAAAGTCGGCCAATGTTTAACCCTCTTCTGGTTAAATGTCACTCTACGCTTTGGTGTAATTTGTTTTAAGGCACTTAGAGTATTAATTTAACCTTTGTCGTTAATTATTATGATTTTAATTGCTAGTTAAATTTGAAATTAAACTCTCTAAGGGTAACAGCAATTGAATAAGTACTGACTGATTTCACATAAATATAATGTTCGTGTTTAGTTTTTCAACTTAAAATTTCAAGAGATGAGTTAACGTTTTACAATGAGGTGCGCAAAATAAAACTTTATATCATACATTTATTTTAATAAAATAACAAACAATTTCCAAATAGAATCCTCATTTTAAAAATATTAAAGGAGCTAGACAGCACGTAGACTATGATCATTTTAAATGTATCAAAATAACCTTTCATTTGACAAAAGCTTAAAGACTCTATATAAAAAAGATGGAAGAGTGATACCCCAGAATGTCAAACACCACAAATAAAGGGATAATATTTTCCACCAGACAAAACCCCTGCGTGCTCCGCACGACAACCCCGTTGAAACCTTACATACGCATAATCATGTTATCTTTTCTTTATAATAAATGTGTAGGATTAATAATAACCCCAAAGCTAAGATGGTAAATAATGTTAATTGTTCAAATCAAATTATTTTGTATTTTATAACAGCAGTTATAATAAAGGTTAAAAGAACCGGCAAGTCTCAGGTCTACACATTAATAAAAACCTAACATAAAAGTTAGAAATACAAATAATTGCTTAAAAGTTTGAAATCAACTGTTAATGGAAATATTGGAGCAAACAGCTGTTTTATCTGTTATTTTATTCAATTGTTTGCTATGGTGATAAAATGTAAATACATGTGTTGGTTTATCTGACTAGGCCTGACCTAAGATTATAACCGACTAATTTTACAAATATTGAAATAAAAATGTTTTTATCAAAATGAATTATAGAGTATGTTACTCAAAGATAGTGTAGCTTTTTATCAGTAAAAATATTTTTTCAGTCGGTTCAGTAGTGCCAGAGATTACCCCCTACATACAAACAAACAAACTTCACCTCTTTATAATATTAGTATAGATAACCTGTTTGCATTTGCTTCGACGCGAGTTACTGCGAGGTTGGCGAGCGAAGCGAACTTGGGTCGGAGCCCTCTATTATTATAATATATATATATTAATATACTAGCTGATTCAAGTGGTTTCGATAGCAAATTTGATTAAATAAGTAAAATAACTATAGGGTAAATATTGTGCCTTACAATAAAATTACAAGAATTAAAAATATATAGTAAATATATATATTTAAGAGGCGAGTTCCATGGTCCAAAAACGTACAGTGAGTTTCACCCAAAGCGATCTATGTATCCCTTTTAGTCCTACGTAAATTATTAGCTATGCACCAATAAACGATAAAAAATCGTTTTCCGCCAGTCTGTTACTCGTAACTCCAGAACGAACAAATCAGGTTTTGAACTGTATTTATCATCTATGAGTTAAATTCTTATTATTTCATACCGTTTTATATATATTTAACTGTTAAACTAGCATATAAAGTAAATTAAAACACAGACGATCTTGTCAAAGTGTTAAGGTTTTGATCAAAATCTGTTATTTTATTTATAATGGTAGCACGTCACGTATGTTCGCAAAATTCCTCTTTTTGTCCATAATTTGTTCAGTTTTTAAATAGGAACCTTAATTATTTCCGGGTTAAAAAGTAGCCTGGATTAATCTCTGAAAAGTTTTCTACGTGCAAATGAAAGTTTCGTGCAAATTAGTTCAGTCGTTCCACCAACATCCTCCATACAAACAAACAGACAGAAAGACAGTCAGTAAAAACATTTTTAAATACATTTTTAGGTTTTGGTAAAGTGTGAATAATGACGTGATCTTAGAAAAAAGTTTTTATTTCGAAATCACAGTCATACACTTTAATTTTATTTATTTTATAGATGCATCATCGTAAATTTATGTTTTAACAGAATCATGTACAATGTCACTTAAGAAGTTATGCCATTTCTATACCAACAATCTCGATGTGTTAAAGTTTACCAAGGCACTATCATTGTGCCAACAAACACATAAGTTAATTTCAAATCTAAGCCTACATAAGTTTGTAACATGCAAAAGCCCCAAACTGTAAACTTTACTTGATGCAGGGATCCGCTGCACGAACACACTATTTCGTGAACTTCGTGACTTATAGTTGCGCGGTGATAAAATTTGCATAAAAGTGACTTTATAGTTGCTTGAATATTCAACCCGCTAAACCAAAACCGCTAATTCTGTTGGTTTCTTGCCGTGATTTTAGTGCTCTTTTTTACAGACGGTGGGTTTACAGTGGAATTAAACACTTAAAATCACATGGCCAATAGTCAGTTTCTAAATTACAATAGAGCAAATTATGTCGTGTTTAAATACCAATATAACGTCCGAGCTACCACCCCTGCCGCATTGATAATAAAAAAACATTCATTGACCATAATTAAAAATGAATTCAAAGTTTACAAGAAGCACAAAATAGATATTTGGGTCTTAAGGTAGGAAAGAAATAATTTGTATTTCATTATGAAACAAACTTTACTAAAACATGGACAATTTACAAAAAAAACAATTGAGGTTTTATACCAAGAAAACACAGACACTTAAGGGGATTACCTACTGAAAAATTTCAATTTTCAAAAAAAAAATATATATATGATTTTCTTTTTTTCTGATTCTATAGTTTATAAGGTTAAAGAAAAACATAACATATGCCATAAAAGTACTTTATATCAGTGTGAAAAATTTTATCAAAGCAATGCGCACACCTACTTTTGGTCGAGTTGAACTTCTTTATGTTTGCTATTTGGACTAAACATTTTTTTAATTTTTTTAAAGTAATTGCAAAGGACAACAATGTTTATTATTAGGCTTTTAATGCATAAAATATGTAAGTAAAACACATCTTGACTACAAGTACTGGTTGTGCAAGTTATTCCCATCTTTGGCTGCTAAAATAACTAATGGAATCTTTAAACGCGATTTCCCGCAACTTTTCAATATTGATATTTTTTACACAAAAGTTCTTATAACTTTTTAACTGATAAAGCTACAGTGATGAAATTTTTACCACATCTTTAGTAGCTTATAGTGCAACTTTTTGAGTATTTTTATCCTCTAGGACGAATACATTAGTATTTGTTTTTAATTTGTAAATCACAAATTTGTTTTATGTAGTATATATATATTTTTTTGTAAGGTCATAACTGCTAAACTTTTAGTGGTAACAATATGACTGTACCCAAAAAGTTAGTGCTTTTTATATAATTTAAAACATGATATCAAACGGCCAAGTTGGTTCAGTAGTAAAAAAGTTATAAAAGATTTGAAAAAAAAATTGTTTGCCTAAAAAAACTGAAAAAGGTATGTAAACTACATTTTTTGCCAATTCCTATAAGTGTAAACAAATTTTAGGTTCTAATTAATATTAAAAAATGGTTCATAATTTAAAAAAGCCTGTTATAGAAAACCCTTATTTTCAATAGGGAATCCCCAAAGTACAAATATGAAAATTTAAAGGTTGTTATATATTCATATGTGGTTAAAGATGCATATTAAGTAAGGATTTTGCTTTAAAACTTAAACATATTGAACATTCTTTGGTTTACTCAAAGCCCTATAACTGAGCTGTTTGGATCAAAAGCTTACCAACAATTGCGTGTTTCTTTACATAGCATTAGCGTAGCAAGCAATTTTCAAATTAAGAATTAGTTTAATATTCTTCATGAGCAACAACTTTTTTAGGTTATATTAAATAAACAAAAGCAAGCACAAACAAAGTCAAAGTAAAATGCTTATAATTTATTTTCAAACAGTTTATAAACACATTTTTAAAATGATTTGCATTTGTTTAATGCGCGTCAAAAAACTATAAATTATACACAAACACTCCACAAACATTAACAAAAAAACACAAACACACGTAATGGGGCATGAATATGGCGATGTAGTTTATTTTAAAATAGCAACTCGCAGACGTGCACCCCGGCCCGTCCTTGTCTCAGTACTCAAGTACTGCTTTTTGTATTCTAATTAAATTCAAACATCTATTGTTACATATTTATGCTTATAAATACAATTGAAGTGTCTGTCTGCGATTTCAAAACATAAGTTTTCTTGTAAGATCAAGTGTGCTTATTCACACAATACAAAAACCTAAACACTCATTCGTGAATTTTATTTTGTTTGTCTGTGCGTTTGTTTGGTCTGGCTAATCTCCGAAATTACTGAACCATTTTGACGAAACTTTCATTAACGTGTAGAGGATTTTCCAGAAAATGATGTAGGTTTCTTTTTAGAAAGAAAATATTTAAAATTCCTATAAAACATTTAAAAATTATGGATAAAATTAGAGATTTTGTGGACATTTTGTTGGGGATATTGTGTCTACTTCGATCTATGTTTTACAATTTGTACAGGTCACAGTTACCCCCAACACCCAACTTAGATCCAAGTGTCTCTGTCATTATCAATGTGGGTTATATTGGCATCACGATATGTTACCGAAGGGGTTGGATCAAAAACTTAACATTGGCCTATGTTTAACATTTAGGTTATTCTTACAATCAACCAAAGCACGTTTATTTGTAACCAATTTGGAAAATTTAGAATCAGATAATTATTCCTCACACACATTTTACTTTCTCACTATACTATAGTGTAGAGAAAGTATAGTGATCGCAAAAAAAATCGATGTTGAGATTTTTGTGAAAATATCCGTTTTGGGATCCCCTGAGTCTAAAAAAGTGGTTTTTACAAAATGTCTGTCTGTATGTCTGTATGTATGTCTGTATGTATGTCTGTATGTATGTCTGTATGTATGTATGTCTGTATGTATGTCTGTATGTAGACAGAGCTAGAGAGAAAACTATTCGATCGATTTCAACCAAATTTGCACCAGACATGTCCAGTACGCCTGTATAGATGCACGAAAAAGGGTTTTGGACAATTTTGAAAAACAACCCCCTTTTTGGCCAAAAAACCCCCAAAAAATCAGTTATTATTTTTTTATAAAAAAAACGGCTCTAACGATTTTGATAAAATTTGGCTTATTTGTAGCCTTTAATGTGACCTACCATATACAAAAACCCGCATCTTTCTAAAAATTCTCGTTTAGCTAATAATAATAATAATAACTGATTTTTGTTGTTTTTTTGGCCATAGATTGGGTTGTTTTTCAAAATTTTTCAAAACCTTTTTACGTGCATCTATAAAGACCTAATTGACGTGTTTGGTGCAAATTTGTTCGAAATCGATCTAATAGTTTTCTCTCTAGCTAATAATAATAATATTTATTAGTTAATCGCCTACTTTAATAAAAGTATACAAAGCTAGAGAGAAAACTATTCTATCGATTTCAACCAAATTTGCACCAGACATGTCCAGTACGCCTGTATAGATGCGCGAAAAAGGGTTTTGAACAATTTTGAAAAACAACCTCCTTTTTGGCCAAAAACCCCCCAAAAAATCAGTTATTATTTTTTTATTAAAAAACGGCTCTAACGATTTCGATAAAATTTGGCTTATTTGTAGACTTTAATGTGCCCTACCATATACAGAAACCCGCATCTTTCTAAAAATTCTCGTTTAGCTAATAATAATAATAATAATAATAACTGTTTTGGGGGGTTTTTTGGCCATAAAGCGGGTTGTTTAAAAAAAATTACAAAACCATTTTACGTGCATCTATGAAGACCTAATTGACGTGTTTGGTGCAAATTTTTTCGAAATCGATCGAATAGTTTTCTCTCTAGATAATAATAATAACAATAATATTTATTAGTTAATCTCCAACTTTAATAAAAAAACTCTCCTACCCCACCCTACAAGTCACAGTGAATCTGTTTAGTAATTTAAATGTATTTGTGAGAAAGTATGTGCCAGTTCCTGGTACCGTTTATTTTTTTCAAATTAGATAAAAAGCAAACTAAATGTTACTGTATTATAAGTCAAACGTGTGATGTTAGATATTATATTGTTTTCTTTAGTTAGAAATATCAAAGTTTGTTTGAAATTTTGATTATTGATTTGTTAATATTAATGGACTGCTCCCGTAATCGAGAAAGCAACCGGAAACGCAAGCGCGGTCTATCAATAACCGTATCTAAACAGTGAAATTTCTTGCAGCTGAGCGTTTTGACATTGCCTAATGTCAAACCATTTTATAAATCCATCTTTTGTATTTGAGTGCTGAAAACAAAAGCTGAATATTCTTTATAAAATTTCGGATCCGGATTGCAAATTACTTTTCATTATTAATTTTTTATTGTGTTAGGAAAAATTTCAAACTTTGTACTTACAAAATGTCAATTACATAACAAAAGAAAAGCTTTTAAAAAAATCTAAAATGCAAAACGGATGCGTATTGTAATTGCGCTTAAAATGAGACCTTGCAAACAATTTTATAATAAAAAATAAACGAAATAAATGGTTTGAAAATTAACACTGCTCTTGTGGGTAAAAATCCAAGATGGCCGCCACTACAGCAGACCCTTGGTGATAAAATTACAGTCATGCCGCAATTTGAAATATTGTTAGAGTTGGTCGTGTCTATTTAAATTTCTGTCTTACATTAGCAATGTATACTATACATTGTTAGGTCAACGCTGACACAATAATCTGTTTGCATTGGCTTTACTATGGGTCGCTGCAGGGGTAGGTGAGCAAAGTGTATATACATTGTGGTTATAAAGTCACTTATACTAACGTAACCCAAAGTATCTTTTGAAGCAATCGGAAATTTTGAGTGTCCCCTAAAAATGGATTATTTTGGGGGCAACTCAAAATTTTAAATGGGAAGTATGGTCATGTGATATCTCATTTTAAAGGTCTATTTAAGACTAGGCAAATTACAAATAAAATAAAAATCGGATCACCCAAAACAAAATGGCGACCCTAAACGTGTTGAAATAAATCAACATAAAGTTGCTAACATCTCGAAAAGGAAGAGTTTTTAGAAAAAATTTCAAGAGACAAAAAATGTTTATTTCAAAGTGCTTGACCTAAAAGATTGCTTCCAAATCGGTTTCGTAAGTAAATTTTATTTTACTCCTCCATCTTAGAAAATTTTGTAAAAAATAAAATTTACGAAATCAAACAAATCAATATCATTTTAAATATTTTATATATTATAAGTTATGTATTATAGGTTGTATAAATGCATTTTAGTAATTACTAAGAAAAAGCTCAAAGAAGCTTTTACATTTAATGAATAAATCTAAGAATATATCTCTACTCGTCACACAGTTGCTGCAGTCTCTTTACAATTCAGTCAACTTTACTAAATAATTAAATCCCATAAACTGGTAGTATAAGACAAACATTTATCTTATAACAAAGTGTTTCTTTTAGTTTTTGGAGGCAAGACATATAATGCAATTTGACTAACCTCAAATGCAGCTGAAGGTTAGCCTATTTATAACTATTGTTGTAATTCAAGAAATATTGTGAATGGCTTCAAACATAATATAGTAATTTTAATTTTTTTACGCTTACACACTTCCTCAGCAAGGGATATTCAATTAAATTACAAGTGAAAAAACATAGACCAAGACCGGGAGTTGAACCTGGGACCTTCAAGTTTCCGTCGTGATGCTTTGCCAACTGTAAGCTGCAAAATAAGAATTGAGATTGTTTTCAATGTCGCATACACGAGGTATTCAATCTGTTAATTCAATAATTCCAGTAAAACCGTACAAGGGAGAGATGACATCGATCAATATCTGGAACGATCAGGGTAGCTCTGTTGGCAGAGCATCACGACGGAAACGTGAAGGTCCCGGGTTCAACTCCCGGTCTTGGTCTATGTTTTTTCACTTGTAATTTAATTAAGTATAATATAGTTATACTTAATGAAGTTAACTATTAGTTCAAACTATTTTTCGCTCATGTTGGGATGATTTTCACGACTAATGGCTGCATTTATAGTATTCATTTAAATGTTTCTAAATACGTCACACGTATTTTAGTTGTCATATCAAGCAACTGACGACTGATGATGTACTAATTCAGTCACCACAGGAAGGTGTTATGGCAGTTGACATCATTTAAAATGATATTGATTTGTTGCAAATCTTTATTTAATAAATTATTATTGTTTTAGTTTAAATGTTTTACTTAAACAATACAATATGAAAATTAATATTAATTTATTTAATTGAATTTAAAATTTGCCAACCGTATTTATTATGTCACTCTAGCTCATTATTGTTTTTATTGTAATGAATTACGTGCATGCAGATTTTAAATCATTTTTTAATCATACCAAAGAATTGTAACTTCTAACGGGCCTGGATAAAAGTACATGATCCGTTTTTATTTGATTGAAATGTATATACACTCTTATTTATTAAAATAACAATCTTTACTGTTCTATACCTGTAATTCCATAAAAACATTGTATAAAGTTCTAAATTTTGAAATCAATTATTATTACACAAGTTATAAAATTTAAAAAGAGGTTTTATTGAAATTTATAGTTAAGTTTTTCCAAGTAAAAAAAGGTTAAAAAAATTCGCCCTTTGTATTTTGAAAAAAAGATAAACTGAAATTGTACGTACAAAATCATTTGATTGTCTCATTGTGATCGTTGTGTAATCTTAAAGCCTTAACTCTGGTTTTCTCTTTTACGTCTCCAAAGCACTTTGTGCTCGGCCCACAATAACCCGGACCATGTTTTACGTGTTAACTTTTATCCCCAGCTCAGTAAAGCAGGCTTTCACTAATCATAGCTTTATCGCACGGTCGAAGTAAAGGTTTATTTATACCTAGTTACCAAATCATTCGTTACTTCTTACAAGAACATCATAGTTTTGAGTTGTATTCCTTCCGTAGGCTAGACAAACAATAATATGTAACTTTCAACAATCCGTCTTTGGCCAGAAATAACAGAATTAAATGGATGTAATCAAAGCAGTAAAATAAATATTCCTAATTGTTATTATCAATAATATTACCATGACGGTTTGATTTGTGTTTGTTTGTTAACATCGTATATTTCAGATGATAATGAATCATAGGTATAATTGGAGTTATGATTTAATTGAATATTTACTTGTTTAGGTTCGTATTTACTTAAGGACACTCCAAATGGAAAAAATGGTTTTTGATTGATTTTTAAAGCTTGATTATAGAAAACTGACAAACTAACAAAACTTCAGTTACTTTACTATCTGTATAAATATTACGTGTAAAGTAAAAGATAGTTAATCAGCGTCATCTTAATAATAATACAAATATTTAAAAATTGTGTTTTTTATTAAAAATCATAACTTTTAGGTTTATTATTATGTTTTTATTTTCTTGTGTACAGAACTAGAAAAAGGTACAATTTAGAAAATAAAAAACAATTATTGGTCTATCTTAATTACATGTGTATTATAGCTATGTCGAAGATAGACATTCGGAGTGCCCAACTTTAACAAACCTAGTTGGTCCTCGTAGAACACTGGTTTCGACGACATAACGCCATCTTTACGTCTGACGAATCGGTCATCGTTTGACCGAGAAAATAAAAAATAGTTTTGTTTGTTATTAAAATGTTAAAGTTTTGTATTTTCTGTGATGCAAACATAGCTTAACACGCATTTTGTAGTTTAGTTTTTCTTTATTTTAATTTCAATGATATTTATTTACCATGAAAATTCGTTTATACTTTAGGTTTAACGCGTACGTTTTAGTAAAAACAAAAATTCCCAACTCCTCTTGTCGCCCTTATCTGCACGATTTCCAGAAAAAAGTAATCTGAAAACTAAACCTAAAAAGTAATAAAACCAATCTTATAAATTGTGTACGCGACAAACAGCTCATATCTTAAGACGTTGTGTTCAAATTATTCTGATTTCATATAAAATAATTCGTTAAATTTAACAATCTTGGATTTAATATAACAGTGCTGTGATGTGCTGGTAGGTAATAAAGAGGCGTATCATGATCAAGGTAATGGCCTTACGGAGGGATTTCGTTACGATTAAGCGAATGTACTTAATGCTGTTTTCGCCAAATTACATTGTTTATGGCTTCCATTTTAGTTTGTGAGCTAACTTGGTTTAATCCCGACATTATATGTAGGCAAGTATTTCCTTCATCCGATAGATAATCCGGCTTTGCACCGAGAGACGAATCAAAGTTAAATATGGGGATTTTTAGTAACTGTAACAACCCCAAACCCCCTAAAATTTCAAATTTTTTGAAAACCTTTTTTAGCGAGCACCAAGGGTCCTAGAGGAAGCTGCATACCAAATTTCATTCCAATCCTTTCGGTGGTTTTTTTTAGTAACTTTTACCTCACTAAACCCCTAAAATTTCGAATTTCTTAAAAATATTTCTTAGCGAGTACCTAGGGCACTAGAGGAAGCTACATACCAAATTGCATTCCAATCCGTTTGGTGGTTTTTGAGATTTCGTGATGAGTGAGTCAGTGAGTGGTATTTGGATTGTATACAGGATGTTAATTAAGTCTGGGACCGGTTTAATATTTTGTCTATAAGGAAAATTTGAAGGAAGATGTGATTGGGGAACCTAGTCTATGTCAAAATACTATTTTATTGAGATACCAAAAAATGTATCCGCCATTTTGAATGTATACTAACTTTGTTTTTTTAAATAGGAAGGTGGTCATGAGATACATCATTTCGATGTAAAATTTCATGGAAAACCCAAGGGTGAAATTTGCAAATCCATATTTTCAACCGATTAAAAATGGCGGACAAAAAACAATGAAATCGTGTTTTCTGATTTTTCCCCACTTTGATGTACTATTTTTGATTTAATATTAATTATTATTATTTTTGGATTCAGAATTAAATAAGCTATCAAACGATATGCCACACAACGATATTCGATACATGATCCACTAGTATTGTAAAAACTACCGCGGTTTCGGACTTATCAATCGTCCATCTTCTGGTGTGAAAAATTGCTCACAAGAGGTCGTCAAACATTTCAAAATTGCTACAACACATTGACATTACAACACATACACAAAAACACAACAAACAAGGCACTCCATTTAATTTGTAGTTGCCCGCACGGGTACTGGGTCAGAACTAGCCGTTGCGAAGTCCTAAATCAGTAGACATTGCTCCCCCCTCCATTCGTATAAGTATTAGACAATTTAACGGCAGTGTCGTATATCGAGATGCCACTATTCATGCACTT
This sequence comes from Philaenus spumarius, assembly GCA_018207615.1. Lineage (NCBI taxonomy): Eukaryota > Metazoa > Arthropoda > Insecta > Hemiptera > Aphrophoridae > Philaenus > Philaenus spumarius. The sequence goes on along the minus strand of JAGFPH010002330.1, from coordinate 137,354 downwards.
CTACAACTTTTATTTAATTTTTTTCAGTAAAATAACTGTTCAGTGTCATTCGTACATACGCTGATTTTAAAATATTTTCTATATTCTGTATTGAGGTTCCCCGTAAATGTCATACCTGACCAAACTATCTTCGGTAAGGCTTAAATAATCCTGCAAAACGTTAGTAAATAATGTGTGCGGTGTTCTTTTTTTTATATATATACCTTGGCTAAGGTTAAACGTATTTTTGAAAGTAAGTTTCGATCAATTCTGGAGTTTAGCTTTGTATATCACTTGTGCGCATGAACAGCATTTTAAAACGTCAGAGCTCTCTAGTGAGCGGAGTGCTCACCTAGCATTGTTTCCTTGACTGTACTAGGTTACTTTTGATCTCTAGTGGACTTAGTGTACTTTGCCTGGAAACCCTCCTGAGCCCATACATACTCCATACATACTTATGAATTCCCCCCACCCCTCCTAGCAGTCACCTGAACTTAATTTACACAAGTTGTCAAGGTGAAGAAAACGGTGAAAGTGATGATTATGAAGATTTAATTATTGTTAAAAAACAGAGAAAAACTCTATAAGAACACAAATTTGTTTTGATTTTTTTAAATGGCTTCTAATTATTAGATTTTTAAGCAGTAACAAACTTTCTAATCTTATAATACTTTTATGGAAAAAATCGAATTTGTATTAATAAATGTAAATTTGTACTTAATATATTTTTCATTTTTTAATAAATTTGTCTAAAGAAAATGAATCATAAGTATAAAACGTATTTTTTTTGTTATAGTTAAAAAATATTAAACATTAAGGTATTAGGGAAAGGATGGGCAGCGCCAGGACTATAGAATACAAGGGCTAGACCAGTCCGCCACGGAGGGCGTTCTCGTGACATCCACTGTCATGACGTCACGGCGGTAACGCATGCTCCATTCCCACCGCTTGTCAAAAGTATTCACTGCTACAATAATTTCAATTTCTTAGCAAAGCTGTAACATTTTTATGACGCGCTTTTCTTTATTTCATTTTAGTATTGACACTACACAAAGCAATAAGTAGACTGTAAACAAAAATGTAAGAAGAAGACAGGGTTACAATAAAACTAACTAATTTGTGAGTAATAAACCGTTGTAGTGTACTAATGTTAGCATACTTTTAATTATTTGTATATTACATATTTATTTATATCTAATTATTATCTATCTATACATAATTAATTTGCTAGGGGTTATTTTGTGAGTAGAACTCCTCCTAGAGTTTTTAACCGATTTTGATGTTTTTGGTGTCATTTTACAGAGCTCACTCTGAAGTTGTGCTTCCCTTAAAATGAGCTCAATGTATGTTAAGGGCTTTGCCCCAGTGGCCCTCAAAGTTGCCATGTTAATCTTATGGAAGGTCAATCTTAAGGAAGAAGAAGAAAGATTTCTTTTGATTTTATCAGGGGCACAAAAAACAGCTGTTCGTATGAAAAGCTTAAAACAGCTGATTTTGATCAACAACTGATTTGGAT
>JAGFPH010002330.1:115229-126649 GCA_018207615.1 Philaenus spumarius | reverse complement strand
AGCGCAGAAGTATACACAACTCAACTTCTTGATATAGCAACGAGATAAGTGAAAGTATTTAGATTCGGTGATCGTTTAGTAATTATTCTAAGTTTAATTGATTTTTACATGTTCCATGTTACACGTTCAACTCTGCAAATTGTTTACGGGTATAAAGAACTACTTGTTTATGCTACAGTTGATTTTTCATCTCCTCTGGGCTGAATCAACTTATTCAAACTTAGAATAAGGCTCATTTAACATGCAGCATATCAAAACTTTGAACAGCCATAACTTTTTTCAGGATCATCCATTTTTCATTTTTATTATGTCGTTGTGTTTGTCTCATCAAGACCTTTAAAATGATATGCATAACAACCCATGCTTACTTTTAAGATTGTTCACCGACTCCTGACGGGCCATCCCCCAGAGGAGGTGAAAAATCAGCCATATTCTAAAAAAGTCGTTTTTTATACCCATAAACAATTTGCAAAGTTTCAATTGTGTAAGTGGAACCTGGAAAAAGATATTGGGTTGTTCCGGGACTTTTTGCCACCCCTGTATATAATTTTGAATGACACCCGAAAACGTGTTCTGGGGACCACCATCGGTGCTCATTGACCACTCCCGATCTTAGGTCTCACCATTAGATTCACTGCAGTAACTCGTCTGTCCATTGGAAGTTCGTTAAAAACGCTTCTGTGCAATTGAGGTAATTATTTTGAATTAATCTTGTGTAATTTATTTATACATTTATATTTAGTCAGTACTTAATATTGCATATTGTTTTAAATCTGTAACTATAAAATCCAAATCCAATGTATACATTAATTGGATATTGTTTTTACAGCTACAATGTGATGGTTTTCCAATAATTTTATATTCTACTTAAAATTATACTGATCATGAACCAATTCAGAATATAGCCTACAACACAATTCCATTAAAGGCAAATGGGTTAGTCAATAATGAAGTTGTTTTGATTTGACTGCGATAATGAGAATTTGAATACTGTTTAACTTGGGACAATCTTCGTTTGAATATAATTTCCATTATTTAAATCATGGCATTGATTTGATTGAGCGTTTAAGATGTTTTTATATTTATTAAAATATTAAGAAGATGTTACCCAACCTTTAATATAAAGGGTACTTCTCTTTCTTAAAAGCTTAAAGAATGATTATTTGAAAACTTACCACTTACATTATTTAAAAACGGGAAAGTGGTATACAAAATGCGATCTCCGGACACATTCAGGGAAATTTTTTTAAGAAAAGCCCTCTCCTAATTCTGAACTAAAAAATGTTTAATGCACTCGTATGGCTCGTGATATATTAAATTGAAGCAATTTTAAAACCATGAATTTATTTGGATATAAAATAAAAATCGGTTTGGCATTCGATTGCTAAGCTCAGAAATTGTTTTGCTTATGTATATCCGCATATTATTTAAAACGGAACGACATATGCAGATTATGGTCTCGGGAATGTTATTCGCTGTCAGGGAAACTTTAGAAAACCTTTTCATTAATACCAAAACCCACTCCTCCTTCTACAACCCCTTCTCCAAAATTTGTAATTGATACATAAGGCTTGTGATACATCAAATGAACACCCTTTGTAAAATTTTAATATTAATTGTAATAATCATAAAATTGTACCAACGTATTTTGACCGTATTTTTAAACCGATAACCACACCAAACACTTCTTCAGAACACAAGTAAAAAAAAAAAAAAATAAACTGAAAGTGCAGTATGCAATCGAAGGATTAAACTCTATTTTTTTCTTATCATTGCATTAGAAAAGGAGTTCCTTGTTGTTATTCTGTGATGAGGTAAACAAAGTTACATTCAAGATTTCGGATCTAAGATGGCTGATACATTTTTTAAATCATTATAAAATATGTATTTATTTTTTAATTAAAGAGGTTTTTAAAAGTAGGTTTTTAAAGTTGATATGTGCAACAATTTTTAAATTATTAAGGGGTGGCCTTATTTTTGTATCACTCTGTATATTAATGTTTGAAAATATGCCTTTCATTTAAAAACGGCCACATTAAATTACTTGAAACTCTTACGGATGTAGTGAACATTCAAATTACAAGTACAAATCTTGATCAAGTCTGCAATTTTAACCCAGACTTTACGAGTCTATGTTTAAAACTAAACAATCGTGATAAAAACAAAAAATTTGTTAGATGTTATCTTACCAATCTGATTTGAGGGTAAAGCTATAACTTCTGGGTTTCAATTCTATTTTTGGTTTAGGTTTTCGCACCTACACCTTTATCAGTTCAACCCTTTCTGGTGAAGTGTATGAACGTCAAATTATTACAACCTAAATCAAATACGTATAGCTGAGCAAGGCAAAATGCAGTTATACAGTTTTACAAACTTCAACACTTTACCAATCTGATTTGAGTTCCAAGTGTTTAACTTTATTGATTGCTGTAACTAATCTATGATTCAAATATTTGTAAATATCTTTAAAACGCCCTGTAGACAGCTGAAGGCCAAACTAACTGAAACCATCTACGCCGCGACATTATGCAGCTATTTGTGTAAAAGGGAAGTGCTTAGGCGAGCTGTATGGAAACAGGATGCAAGATTACTCTCACAAAGGGCGAGTACATTAGGGCGAACTTTGAGCTATAAATTGGAGATGTTTCGAGCAGATAATTAGTTTGGATGTAAATTACAGGGCGATGACAATGGGTGGGTTTGGTACAAAGATGACCTGAATGTCAAAGTTTGGGTGCTTTGATGTTCAAATATGTAGGCCTAGTCGTTTCATTATAATTATTGAAAAAGAGAACTCTTAGTTTCCAAATTATAAATTATTTATGGTTCTTTAACCGTTGTTGCACGTTAAAATAATCTTAACCTATCAGAAACTGTCAAAATTGACAGTAAAATCTTGAGATAGTGCTCCAAATGTTTTTTTCTATTTTGTAATTTTTTAAAACAATATTTAAACAAAATAAAAATGAAAAAATATGTTTTAACTACACTTTACCTTTTAAATTTTGCTTTTAGACTTTTACTCTTTCTACTTTCCCATTTGCCTTTTGCATTTTTAAATTTGTCTTATCCCTTTTCCTTTTTTGCCTTTAGTTTTTTGACAGTCGCCTTTTACATTTTGCCTTTTGTCTTTTAAATTTTGACTTTTACCTTTTGTCTTTTGTATTTCCTCTTTTGATTTCACCTCCTTCCTTTCGGTTTTGTATTTTAGAATTTTGTCTTTTATCTTTTCATTTTTGTAGTTTAACATTTTCCTTTTGTATTTTTCCTCTTGCATTTTCATTATAGCTTGACATTTTTATTTTAACTTTTCAATACTCTCTTTTTCTTTTTTCATTTTACATTTTACCTTTTGTTTTTAGGCTTTTGCTTTTGTCTTTTACCTTTTGACTTTTACATTTTATTTTTTAACTTTTGATTTTAGTGTTGTGTTCTGCCTTTTGACTTTTAACGTTTGCTGTCATTATAATAATTTTCCTTTTAAATGCTTCCTTTTGAATTTTTTCTTGTAGCATCTGATTTTGTTTTTTATTGTTTCTCTTTTGTCTTTTGCCCTTTTCATTTTAAATTTTGACTTTTGCCTTTTGCATTTTGTTTTATGATATTTGCCTTTTCTACAGAGTCCAGTATTTGGCGTTTACTTTTCTCTGAAAAGTAAAAACAGGCCGATATTTCAAGGAGGATGGTTTTAACAAACTGTTTACTGATATAAATGTAAATATTCGTATTAAGTTAATGATCCTCAAAATATAATTTGTAAAATTAAGGCAAAACCAGAGCAGTGTCACTTTCCAAATATTTGCATATATTTTATATTGTTTTAGTTTACCTAACTAAATGGGCTTTAAACATTGAGCTCTGTACTTATTTATCTGTACAATTGAGTTTGTATAGTATATTTTATTTTATATAGTAAATAAATTTAATTATCTGTTGAAAATATGTATCCTTTAATATTTGTGAAAGTTCATTAAATCCGACTTAACTTTATTATGTAAAGTTAAATTTAATTTAGATTTAAATTTATATTGAAGAATATTTTTAAAAGCAAGTTTAGATACCTTCTTAATATGTTTAAAGAGGCTGTGCAGTTTACCAAATTCCAATGTCGTATCGGACGTAGGAGATGAATGTATCAATGTCAAGGACTGGCATACCAGTTATACGATATCGGACAATGTCTATCTCGTAACTATGTGTCCACACACCGCATAACGACCGCATGTTAGTACAGCATTTCAGCCATTTAAACGGTAATGGTACTCATGTGGTCTAATGGTCTAATGTGATGAAATACTAACCTGGGGAGTAAATACCGCAGGTACAATACATCCGCATTGTTGTTGAGTGAACACTATTTTGTGTATTCAACAAGTATTGTTGGTATTTATATAGGTAAAAATTAAAATGCTTGTTTAGTATCTCAAATCTCCAGAAGCTCTTTTGCTTTGAAATTTTTGACACAACGTTGCATTTTATTACGCTAGGGTTTTATATACATTTACAAAAGAGCGCCATCGTAAAAACCACACACACTATACTAAATATTTTACATCGAAGGGAGTGTCTTACTAAATAATAATTAATTATGATTAGTGTTAGTAAAATAATCAGCTGTTTGCCCTAATATTTCCATTACCAGCTGATTTTAAACTTAGAAATAATTATTTGTTTTTCTAACGTTTACGTTAGGTTTTTGTAAACGGCGCCTTCTGTTGAACGTAAAACCACACACGCAATACTAAATATTTTACAGAAATGGTAGGGCCAAGTTCGGTTAGGTTTTTGTTAAAGTGTACACCTGATCATTTGAAAAAAGTGAATAAAATAACAGATAGGCCTAAAACAGTTGATTCGGTTATCCAGCTTAATACAAAACAATATTTTAAGTTAGGCCTAGACTGAACCAACACATGTTCCAATACACACAAACAAATAAAACCTTTCGTTATGAAATTTTAAATTAAGCCAAAACTATGTTACATTCTAATTAAAAATAAATAAGTCATATTATAATTTAATAGTAGGCCTACTTATTGATAATATATGGTAGTTGATAGTGAGTAGCCAATATTAACAGCTGATTTCAAAATATGAAACAATTACTTGTATTTCTAACTTTTTGGTTAGGTTTTTGATTAAGTGTACCCTGAGCCTTACTGGTTCTTTTAACCTTTATTATAACTGCTGTTATAAAATATACGGAATAATTTGATTTAGACATTTAACATTATTTACCATCTTTGTTTACTATCTTTGTTTGGTCAAGTTTTTTGAAACTATATATATATTACTTAAACCCTTTATGGGGCGCGAATGACCGTCAAATTATTACAAATTAAATACATCAGAGCATGAAAAAATAACTAATAACTTTATAGTGATAAAGTTTTACAAATTTCGTTACCAGTCTAATTTAAGTTCTACGTTTTTTTAACTTTATTCTAATTATTGCTGAAGTAATGTATGATTCAAATCTTTCTAAATAGCTTTAAACGCCTTGTAGACAGCTGAAGGCCAAATTAACTGAAAGCATTTACATTGCGACATTTTGTAGCTATTTGTGTAAAAGGGAAGTACTCAGGCGTGCTGTATGGAAACAGGATGCAAGATTACTCTCACAAAGGGCAAGTACATTAGGGCGAACTTTGAGATATAAATTGGAGATGTTTCGAGCAGATAATTAGTTTGGATGTGAATTACAGGGCGATGATAATGTTTGGGTTTGGTACAAAGATGAACTTAATGTGGTTTAGTTTGGGTGCTTTGATGGGCAAAGATGTAGGCCTAGTTGTTTCATTATATTTAAAAAATAGCACTCGCAGATTCCGATGTAGAACTGTTTATGGTTGTTTTACCTTTGTTGCACTATAAAATATAACTAACCTATCAGTAACTGTTAAAGTTGTTATTAAAATCTTGAGATATTGTTATATTTGTTGAATTCTATTTAAATTTAATTTTTTATTTTTAATTAAAACAAAATTTTAGTTAACTACCCTTTATCTTTAGCATTTTGAATTTTTCCTTGTGCCTTTTACATTTTGTCTTTTCCTTTTTCCTTTTGATCTTTCCATTTAGTCTTTCTTATTTTAGATTTTGTCTTTGACTTTTGCATTTTTTCTTTTGCCTTTTCTTTTTATTATTTTTAACTTTTAGTCTTTGTTTTTCACTCTTTGCATTTTACAATTTGTCTTTTACCTTTTGACTTTTTCCTTTACATCTTTTCATTTTGTCTTTCGTATTTTCCTTTTACCTTATGACTTTTACCTTTTAACTTTAACATTTTGTCTTTTGCCTTATCCCATTTTCTTTTAACTTTTCCCTTTTGCTTTTTTATTTTTGTATTTCACACTTCGCATTTTATTACGTTTGCATTCTGTATTTTGCCTTAAATATATACCTTTTAATTTTGACTTTTGCCTTTAACTTTTTGTTGTTGTTCATATTTGGCTTTTATATTTTGCCTTTTACCTTTTAACTTCTTCATTTTGTATTTTCCATTTACTTTTACCCTTTTCAGTTTGTCTATTGCCTTTTCCCTTCCGCATTTTCCGTTTTGCCTTTTTAGTTTTACCTTTATACTTTTTCTATTTGCCTTTTCTGCAGTATTTTAATATACTTTTCTCAGTAAGAGAACACACAGGCCAACCTTCCAAGCAGGATTATTTTAACAAACCCTTAACAAGTAAATGTCCAAGTTATTATTCCTTAAACAATAATAATTTATAAAAAGATGAAAAAACCAGTGCAGTGTTACTTTAAAAATATTAGTTTTTAACAAATATTGTTTTAGTTTAACACCTAAGTAGGAATTAACGTTGGAGCTCTATATTTATTTCTTCGTGAAATATAGTTAGGCAATTAAATGATCTATTAAATATGTGTATCCTTTATTAGTTGTTGAATTATACTTAACTTTATTATATAAAGTTAAATTTGATTTATATTTTAGCATTATATCGAAGTATTTTTTTAATGTATATTTACGTTATTTCAACAAAATGTTAAGTGGCTGTGTAGTTTTCCAAAACTTCAAAAACATATTGTATCACTCGTAGAAGATGAATGTATCAATGTCAAGAACTGGAATACGAGTTATACGATATCGGACAGTGTCTATCTCGTTACTACACATATCAATGTGTCCATACACCGCATAACGACCGCATGTTAGTACAGCATTTCAGCCATTTAAACGGTAATGGTACTCATGTGGTCTAATGGTCTGATGTGATGAAATACTAACCTGGGGAGTAAATACCGCAGCTACAATATATTCGAATAGTATTTTAGTGAACACTATTGTGTATTCCACAAGTGGTGTTGGTGTGTATACAAATTAAAAACGAAAATATTTGTTATTACCTTAAAACTATGAAGGTTTTTGACCGGCGGCTTCGAAATGTTTGACAAAATGTTGCATTTGAATACACGCGTGTTTTTATATACTTTTTAAATAAGAGTGCCATCTGTTGGTGTAAATGTGTTTATATTGGTACTGTAATAAACAGCAGTTTTCTCTAATACTTCCATTTATACCACATTTAAAATTTAAAAACTATTATTTGTATTTCTAACTTTTAGGTTAGGTTTTTGTAAACAACGCAGTATGTTGGACGTAAAAGATCATATACTATACTAAATATTTTACAGCAATGGGAGCACCATAATAAATAATAATTACACATGTTTCTTGTTAGTACAGTAATCAGCTGTTTGTTGTAATATTTCCATTTAAAGCTGATTTCAAACTTAGAAAAAATTATTATAAGTTTTTACTTTTATTTAAGGTTTTTGTTTCCCACGATTTTATATGGGTTGATGCTCCTATATTTAGTTTAGTTGAGACGAAAATTTAAAGATACTATATTTATATTTGTAGTTCATTAAATATTTTATGAACAACGTTATATTTGTATAAGAATTATTATAAAAAAATAAAATTGTATATTAAATACAAATCTACAGTAAGTTTGTATTTTAACTGCATTTGTTTTGTTTTAAAGTAGGACCAGCCGACGAACCAAATCCTGCAAAAATGTTGATGAATATTACTTCGTTTATAACACTTTAACCAATCGCATTCACGTAAAATCCTTATTTCATATTAAGAACCTAAAATATTAATTTATGTTAACATGTTTTACATGACACTGATTTCAATAAAAACCCCGAACCACAAAGCAAGGAACAAAAAAAAATAATTAAACAACTAAATTGTAAGTTATGTTTAATACGTTACACTTATGTACATTACTACAGTATACATTCAATATTACAGAGCTATATATACCCACCCTCCCTCCACTCCTCCCCATACCGTTCAATCCAAGACCGACCTGGTGGGGGAATGGGAGGAGCCACATTACATCTACTACAAGTATCTATTGTTAACAATAAAAGCCTATTTAACAATAAATTATAAAACTATTAAATACAAAAAATAAGAAACTGGTCTACTAAAACTATAAACAATGAAACAGTAATAAAAAATAAAAAAACACTAATAGGCCTAATGAAATAAATAACAAACAAAGAAATTAAATACTTAATAAAATAAAATAACATAACATTTAAAACCCAATATTAACAAATACAGATCAACAAAATATAAATAATATAGGCCGACGGTTTAAAAAATACAAATAACTAAAAGTCAAAAAATAAATTAAAGTTGAAAAATATTACCAATAATAAATATTATCTTTTGCTCAAGGTTCCTATCCAGTCCTGAGTAAAGAAAACAATGACGAGTTAGGAATAGGCCCTTTATCTGCATTTAATAACATATCATTGTCAGCCTGAAAAATGGAAATTTTATTGGTTTAATGTTTTTCATGTATTAAATTTTAAAGGGTGGTATCTTTCTATTAAATTAATGAATCCCACATTGTTTTCACGTTCGATTAATCAATATATTGTTTCAAGTAAATCACTCGGTTGCTAAGACTGTATGTTAAGTTTCCAAGACAAAGAGTAACTTTTCACTTAAAGCTAGCAAATTTCTCAGCTTAGAGTAAACAACGTGAGTAAAACTTGACTTTAAACAAAGAACAAAGATTTACACAAACTCATCAAACAGTTTACTCGGCCAAAAAGTTGTACTTTAATATTTTATTTCTACTTCCAAACTGTGTAAAATATGTATCGTTTTCATTATATTGGTAAACAATGAAACTTTTCCGTTTTGTGTAAGTTTGGCTTGACTTATAGAGTTATCGTTTCCAACCTGAAATAATTCTCGCAATAAAAACACCACGTTTTAAAACACAACAAGAAAATTTTTAGCAATTGCTAATGTCCTTCATTGGTCAAAATAAAATTCCCGCTTCCACAGCCATTGGCTAATGCTAATGGTTGGGAGGAATTTTTTGTATGTATATTAATGAAGCGTGTACCTTTTCACGGCAAAAATCGAGTTTTCAAAAAGGGTGTTATAAAAGATTTATTTTATTTCATTTCACAAAATCTATAACACTTTATATTTTTAAGCCACTAAATAATTGCAAAACTAATTTTAAATTAGTTATTTTACTTATTACCACAGATCGTCCACCGATCAAAAACCAAAACATGAGCTTTGCTCTCCAAATTAATACTGAAATATTTCATGCAATAAAAACACTACAAGTGTATTTGAGGCAATTGTAAATGACCTTCATTGGTCAAAATCTAATTCCAGCTTATATCAGAAACTGACTAATGGTTGAAATGCATTGTTGTTGTGAATATAACAACCTTTCCCGATGAAAAATCGAATTTAAAAGAAAAGTTCTAAATTGTATCTCCATTCATAAAATGTATTACACTAAATTTTTGAAGCCATGAAATAATTGTAAAACTTATTTCAAATTATGTATGCAACTTATTATCACAGATAGCCCACAAATGAAAATATAAAACAAAAGATTTGCTCTCCCTGAAAGCTGTCATGTAAATATAGAAAAACCAAAGCAAAATAATAAGCTAGAGGATTTTAAACACAATCATGCACTGAAGGAAGTAAACATGGAAGTAATAAAACCTATATACAGGTGATCAACTCAAGATGGCCACCATTAGGATCTCGGAAATTATAAAAGTTAAAATAAACTGTAAATGGGAGACCCTCCCTACTTTTTCCCTTGCATTAAAAATACAATATTAAAATTTCGAAAAACTCCGAATTTTTTCCAATATGGACTTAATTTTTCAAATAAAAACCCCTATTTTTATGTTTAATTTCTATTGGGGACACGAATTTAAGGCATTTTTATTCTTCTTGTAAATTCAGTATTCTTTAAAAAAAAAGAATATACTAAATTAATTAGTCTATAAAATTGTTTGAAATTTGGAGCACATACCATCCTCTGTAGTATATGCTAGAAGAATAAGCATTTACCTATAGTTTGTGTTAGTTGGGTTACAAGAATAACCGTAAACTAATTTAGGATATTCGTTTAGTTTGTTTTCATTCATCATACAAATTATCCCGGAAAAAGTTAGATACATTTTGATATAGTATACATAATCGACGAAACTGTGACACACAAATCAGCTGACTTGGAAACCTACAGTCAGCTGATAGGTAACAACGTATAATCTCTGCAAAATATCACAGCACCCTTGCCTCAGCTGATGTCATTACAGTTCTGTTTTTAACGATCTACCCAACAGTGTAAATCCAGAGCTAATCATTGCTGAAGTGCGTAGTCCGGTTTATTCGGGCAAATTTATTGCCACTAATAACGTCCACTTTAGTGGCAATTAACACGCAACTCCATCAACACTTCACTGTATAACATTTGCTTTAACTGTATTACGTTTGAGACTAAACCAACCATATTCATTAAGGATTAATTATACAGGAATATATCATCATCCTTTATTAAAATATTGAGTAATTATTGTATATTAATTAACTAATTACATTAGCAACAAAATGCATTACGTGACAGTCACACGTGAAACATTGTAATGTGGAATTAATTGGAAAAATTAACAAACATGTATGAAGTTGTTTTAGTTAAAAACTTTTGATAAATATTAATTAATGGTTTTTCAGCTTTAAAGCCCAATTTGTTATACGATAATATTTTTATTCGTATTGGCTTAATATTATATCTTTAACATAATAAAAATATATGTAATTTATATTTGTTTTATTTTTGGTGTAATGCCAATATGTTTGGATAATGTAAAATTTTTGTGTAAATTTTTCCAGCTATGTCTTGAAAAGTGTTAACTTTAATTCAAGTTATAACTAACTTTACGATAAATTAAAACACTTTCATAAACCGTGAATAAAGTGAAAAAATCATTGACCAAGACTGAAATTTGAAACAGAGGCCTATTAGCGTTTTGTGGTTCAGACCGTTTATCTAATATGAAACAAAATTGAAATCAATCTAAATTTTATTGCAACTTAATACAAAATT